>JARNME010000213.1:0-116195 GCA_030179655.1 Scaptomyza flava
ACGCACGCCAAGAGGCGCACATTGACTCTAACACTATTGAGGTAAAATAGCCCAGACCATAATATATATCCTACGTATCCCTGCTTGCGGGTCCAATGCCGCAATTCAACAGAGGCACCTCTCGACTCTCTTATCTATCTTTCTCCTGGTGCGGCGGGCGGGTGCTCGGGGCGGGGTCGGTACATGTGGAGGGGGGACACAGATCTATAATGCACGAATCAAGGGCGCACTTGGACACTACACTATTGGTTATAGCCAATTGTTCACCTGTTTGCAGGTGTATAATGCAACGCAGGTTTAACAGGCGCGCACTTGACTCCAAATCCTTTGATCACTAATTCTCACAGATACTGCTGGTAAAGTGGTGGCCTAGGAATGTAAATCCTTTGTTCTCCACATTAGGCTAATCAAAGGAGGGATACGATCGTGGGAAAAAGGGTCATAAATTATGTTATGGAAGGGGGTAATAAAAGTGTCAATAAAAAAGGGTCAAAGATCAAGGGGGCGATAAAAGGGTCATAAAATTAATGGGGTCATAAATTGTCGGCATCCTTTTGAGTTAGAACCGCCATTCACCTACTACTGATGTTGATGACTTATTTAACGAAAAATAATTTTTCATGTTTGTTAAGAACCAAAAAAACGTAGCTTTGGCCCTGAGGTTGGGCTCCAAATTATCTATACGCTTTGGCCTTACGGTTGGGCACCAAATTATTTATACTGTAACGTTTCACGTTGAAAGCAGGTGTTGTTTTCCTCTGACCGCATGGGTACGCGCTTGCAGCCGGCTTATGCTCGTCGCTGATGGGTGTGGATTTTTTTTTTTTTTTTTTTTCACGCTAGTGAGAGATGTGCTCGGCAGTACTAAACAATTAAAAATTCGCGTACCAAAAAAAAAAAAAGAAACAAACAGGGGATAAGAGGGGGAAAGGAAGTTACAAACATTAAGTCAACCAACGGAAAAGGCTACCGAAATCAAAAAAAAACTTATTTTTTTTCTTGCTATTGTGTTGCATCGCAATCGCCCACCCTACCATGATCCTTTAAGGCCGGATAACAGAGAAAAAGAAAAGGATCCCTAGAAAAAAAAATAGGTTCGACTAGCCTGTTTCCCTATAGTGCAGCGTGCAACGTACATCGAACAAGCGCTCGCTTTTCTCTATCCTCTATCCTTTCTTCCTTTGCACACTGCACCTCATGACCATAAACATGTTAACAATACAACGCACGTCAAAGACGCGCCCTCTCTACTCCATATCCTTTGATCATGCTTCAGAAGAATCTTGTTGTTGTTGTCCTTAAGAATGCCATCTACGATTGTGGCTTGCTTGCAGGTGTATAATGCAACGCACGTTTAGCAGGCGCACACTTGACTCCAAATCCTATGATCACTGATTCTCACAGATGCTGCTGATAAAGTGGTGGCCTAGGAATGTTAATCCTTTGTTCTCCACCCTAGTCTAATCAAAGGAGGGACACGCTCAAGGGAAAAAGAGTCATAAATTATAATAATTATAACAAGGGGTCGAAAAGAGGTAATATAATTTAATTGGGTCATAAATTGTCGGCGTCCTTTTGAGTTAGAACCGGCAATTCCCTACTACTTATGCGGCCCTCCAATCTCGTTACTGTCAAACTTTTTACATTCTGCAGAAGCCAGCTGCCGCTTATTTCTTTTCATTTTTTCATTTCGTTACCGAAGGTCAAGATTGGGGTTCTACGATAACTGATAAATGACCCCACTTTTTACAATCTTTGAGCTAGAGTCACCTAATTTGGTATGGAGATAGCAACTGACATTTCACAAAGATCTGCATCAAAAATTTGGATGCCACACCCACCCAATCCACCCCCAGCCACCCTTTCCACACTTTTTACAAACTTCGAGCTTGAGTCACCCAATTTGGAAGGAAGATAGCAACTGACATTTCACAAAGATCTGCAGCAAAATTTTGGATGCCACGTGCACCCATGCCGCCCCCAGCCCCCTTTCACAACTTTTTACAATTTTCGAGCTAGAGTCAAAAAATTTGGTATGACGATAGCAATTGACATTTCACACAGATCTGCATCAAAACTTCGGATGGCTCGCCCACACATACTGCCCCCAGCCCCCCTTTCTCAGCTTTTTCAAACTTCGAGCTAGAGTCACCAAATTTGGTATGAAGATAGCAATTGACATTCTACAAAGATCTGCATCAAAACTTTGGATGCCACGCCCTTCCATACAGCCCCAGCTTCCCTTTCCCAGCTTTGTCAAACATTGAGCTAGAGTCACCAAATTTGGTATGAAGATAGCAATTGACATTCCACTAAGATCTGCATCAAAACTTTGTATAACACGCCCACCCACACCGCCCTAAGCCCCCTTGCCACACTTTTTACAAACTTTGAGCTTGAGTCACCAAATTTGGTATGAAGATAGCAATTGACATTTCACTAAGATCTGCATCAAAAATTTCGATTCCACGCCCACCCATACCACCCCCATCCCCCCTTTCACCACCTTTGTCAAACATTGAGCTAGAGTCACCAAATTTGGTATGAAGATAGCAATTGACGTTCCACTAAGATCTGCATCAAAACTTTGTATAACACGCCCACCCACACCGCCCTCAGCCCCCTTGCCACACTTTTTACAAACTTTGAGCTAGAGTCACGAATTTTGGTATGAAGATAGCAGTTGACATTCCACATAGATCTGCAGCAAAATTTTGGATGCCACGTGCACCCATACCGCCCCCAGCCCCCCTTTCCCCACCTTTTAAAAACTTCGAGCTAGAGTCACCAAATTTGGTATGAAGATAGCAATTGACATTCTACAAAGATCTGCATCAAAACTTTGGATGCCACGCCCTTCCATACAGCCCCAGCCCCCCTTTCTCAGCTTTTACAAACATTGAGCAGGAGTAACCAAATTTGGTATGAAGATAGCAATTGACATTCCGCAAAGATCTGCATCAAAAATTTGGATGCAACGCCCACCCATACCAGCCCCATCCCCCCTTTCACCACCTTTTTCAAACTTCGAGCTAGAGTCACCAAATTTGGTATGAAGATAGCAATTGACATTCTACAAAGATCTGCATCAAAACTTTGGATGCCACGCCCTTCCATACAGCCCCAGCACCCCTTTCCCAGCTTTGTCAAACATTGAGCTAGAGTCACCAAATTTGGTATGAAGATAGCAATTGACATTCCACTAAGATCTGCATCAAAACTTTGTATAACACGCCCACCCACACCGCCCTAAGCCCCCTTGCCACACTTTTTACAAACTTTGAGCTTGAGTCACCAAATTTGGTATGAAGATAGCAATTGACATTTCACTAAGATCTGCATCAAAAATTTCGATTCCACGCCCACCCATACCACCCCCATCCCCCCTTTCACCACCTTTGTCAAACATTGAGCTAGAGTCACCAAATTTGGTATGAAGATAGCAATTGACGTTCCACTAAGATCTGCATCAAAACTTTGTATAACACGCCCACCCACACCGCCCTCAGCCCCCTTGCCACACTTTTTACAAACTTTGAGCTAGAGTCACGAATTTTGGTATGAAGATAGCAGTTGACATTCCACATAGATCTGCAGCAAAATTTTGGATGCCACGTGCACCCATACCGCCCCCAGCCTCCCTTTCCCCACCTTTTAAAAACTTTTAGCTAGATTCACCAAATTTTGTAGGAAGATAGCTGATGGCATCCCCATCTGCATCGGAGCATCTTTAAGGAAGCGTTCACCCCTGCCGCAACCGTACACTTTTGCAATCAGGCCTCTTTTCACAGGTTTTAATACTGGTAACAAGTATACCGCAGTCGGTTGCGTCCGACTGCAACGTTTCCACTTGTTTAATTTATGTGTGTGTGTGGTTTTGTACTGTGTATTTTTGATGTGCTCACATCTATAGGCTCCGGGGGTAAAACTCTTGTAACTAATACATACACAAAATCTTACGATAACTGCTTAAGTCATAGTAAGATCATATCGGTGCATTTGTCATTGTTTAAGTGTTAGTGTTGTAAGCTTGCACATAATCTGGCTATATTCTAATGTATATTATATCGTATCATAAATTTTTATTTTATTTATTAGTTTATTGTTAACTATGATCAGCTGACATAAAATCAAAATTAGTTTATATTAAAATAAAATTAAAAATTTAAATTAAAATTTAGTAAAATAAAATTACATATAAATCTGAAACTAAGCTCAGGTAAAAAATTTTTTAAGTTAACGTTAAACCTCTGGGAAATTCTATAAAAAAAATTGAGTAGTCCAACATTTGTAGCGCGAATTGGGAAAAACCCAAAAAACCCCAACAGACCAGCGTTAGATTAGTAATAAGTGGTTACGATAAGATAAAGCAAAGAGGATCGATCTTTTTAGTACTGGAATTAAGGTCTCGAAGGAGACAAAAGCATAAGGCTTGTTATAGTCAGAACTTATAACACGAAATGGTTCAAGAATTAAATAGTTGCAGTATAAAGTTACGAGTAGCTCTAATCGGAACAGTTAAATTAATTCGGCTTAAAAGAACTGATGAGTCTTTTTCACCGTTAAGTAGGTTAGTAGTAAATAATAGTCCATGCGTATTTCTACGGTTTAGCAAGCAGGGAAGATTTATCAAAAGGAGTCTACTTGAATACGGGGGTCAAGTCAACTCCAGGAACCCAGATTCAATTCTATCCTGGTGAATCGTGTATTCTGGGGACCAAACACAAGAACTAGGGATGCATATAGCGTTTTAGTGGTGTAGGGATCATTAAACTCTTTCGACTAACGCTTGATGAAGCCAAGGACATTAATGGCCTTATTGACCATCGACGAAAAATGGAAATCAAATTTTAATTTAGGATCAAGAATAATGGTAAATCTTTAATTTCAAACACGTGGTCAAGCAGTGTGCGGTGAAGCATCAAGCAAGTAGTGAGCAGTATGAGTGGTACTTCTACAAAAATGCTTGACTGTACATTTCGAACAATTTAAGTTCAGTAAGTTAAAACGTCACCAAGCCGACAGCGCACACAAATCCGAATGTAGTAAGTTACACAGAGAAGCATCATTGCAGGTGAAACATAGTTCTACATCATCAGCAAACATATATACAAATGAGTTAGTAATAACAGCTGGAAGATCGTTAGTAAACCATTTAAATAGTAAAGGTCCAAGGTGACTACCCTTGGGTACACCAGAGGTAACAAAAATAGGTTTAGATACAGACGATTTAAAACAACTTTTTGTGTTCGGCCACACAAGTACTCCGAAAGCCACAATACGAGTTTTGATGGAAATCCAATAATATTTAATTTTTGAAGCAACAGAGAATGACTAACATAATCAAATGCCTTACTAAAATCGGTGTAAACAACGTCAGTTTGCATTTTTTCGTGGAACCCTTTGATAACAAGCGAAGTGAATTCAAGAAGGTTAGTTGTAGTAGATCTACGCCTAACAAAACCGTGTTGATAAGGCGATATAATTGAACTACATGTGTGTTGCAGTTGAGAAAATATTATTTTTTCAAAGACTTTAGGAATGGCGGACAACTTGGATATGCCCCTATAATTTGTAACGTTAGACTTAGAAGAATTTTCATGGAGTGGAATGATAAAAGATTCCTTCCATATAGCAGGAAACACTGTTGAGTCAACCGACAAGTTAAATAATTTATGTAATGGTTTACAAAGTGAATCCGCACAGTATCTAAGAATACAACCTGGCACTCCATCAGGGCCAGGCAGATAGCCTGGTTTGATAGAGTTAAGGTCACTTAGAACTCTCAGTTATAACTGGGATATATATGCAATTAGACGATTGAACTTGAAAAGGATAGGAATTACTACTACTATACATATTCGATGAGTATACTGATTGAAAATACTCAGCAAATAGATCGGCTACTGCCTGATCAGAACTTGATTTGTATCATCTAGGTATACTGAGGATGGCAAGCAAGAAGTCTTACGTTTAGAGTTAACAAATTTATAAAACAGTTTAGGGTCACCTGAAAAGTTTAGTCTACAACGATTAAGATAATTATTATAGCAAGATGTGTTAACGGAAATAAAACTAGATTTTGCTACTAAATACGAAGATAAATCTAAAGTAGTTCCCGATTTTTTAAATTTTTTATATGATCTTGTCTTTGCGTTTTCAATTCCGATAGTTCTCTCGTAAACCAAGGTGGTTTATTGTCACTTGAAGAACAAGTGAGGGGAACACAAATATCCAAAAGTGAATTCAAGGTCCTATAAAATATGGCGATGACATATTCTATATCACAACAAGAATAAATGGGAGAACAATTAGTATGTCGAAGAATATAGTTTAATTTAGTAAAGTTAGTTTTACGAAAGCAACGGGCTTTTAAAGTATTGTAAGATACTGCACTAGGGTTAAAAATTTCGATGGATAGTTCTAAGGTTGGATGGTAGGCATCTTCCGAAAGCACTAGAGGGGGTATTCTACTAGCATTACTGCAATCGGAGTCCGAAACAAATATCAAGTCCAACATTTTACCTCTACAGTTATGCACCCTGATTACTTGCAAATCATCAGAAGTGACTGGTTATGCCACCGAAGATGTGTCATTTACAGACCAATCAATGGGATTAATGCTAGACACCAGAAGTTTCTTGCTTGGCAAGACAGGTGGAACACAAGGCGGATAAAGACCCAAAGTCTTTTTCGGTTTCGGAGATTCAGTGATCGTCTTGCCATTTTAAAAATTATTCTCAAGCTCTTTAAATGCTGTATACAGATTGTTGAAGGCAATCACCAAATTAGGTATGAAGATAGCAATTGACATTCCACTAAGATCTGCATCAAAACTTTGTATAACACGCCCACCCACACCGCCCTAAGCCCCCTTGCCACACTTTTTACAAACTTTGAGCTTGAGTCACCAAATTTGGTATGAAGATAGCAATTGACATTTCACTAAGATCTGCATCAAAAATTTCGATTCCACGCCCACCCATACCACCCCCATCCCCCCTTTCACCACCTTTGTCAAACATTGAGCTAGAGTCACCAAATTTGGTATGAAGATAGAAATTGACGTTCCACTAAGATCTGCATCAAAACTTTGTATAACACGCCCACCCACACCGCCCTCAGCCCCCTTGCCACACTTTTTAAAAACTTCGAGCTAGAGTCACCAAATTTGGTATGAAGATAGCAATTGACATTCTACAAAGATCTGCATCAAAACTTTGGATGCCACGCCCTTCCATACAGCCCCAGCCCCCCTTTCTCAGCTTTTACAAACATTGAGCAGGAGTAACCAAATTTGGTATGAAGATAGCAATTGACATTCCGCAAAGATCTGCATCAAAAATTTGGATGCAACGCCCACCCATACCAGCCCCATCCCCCCTTTCACCACCTTTTTCAAACTTCGAGCTAGAGTCACCAAATTTGGTATGAAGATAGCAATTGACATTCTACAAAGATCTGCATCAAAACTTTGGATGCCACGCCCTTCCATACAGCCCCAGCACCCCTTTCCCAGCTTTGTCAAACATTGAGCTAGAGTCACCAAATTTGGTATGAAGATAGCAATTGACATTCCACTAAGATCTGCATCAAAACTTTGTATAACACGCCCACCCACACCGCCCTAAGCCCCCTTGCCACACTTTTTACAAACTTTGAGCTTGAGTCACCAAATTTGGTATGAAGATAGCAATTGACATTTCACTAAGATCTGCATCAAAAATTTCGATTCCACGCCCACCCATACCACCCCCATCCCCCTTTCACCACCTTTGTCAAACATTGAGCTAGAGTCACCAAATTTGGTATGAAGATAGAAATTGACGTTCCACTAAGATCTGCATCAAAACTTTGTATAACACGCCCACCCACACCGCCCTCAGCCCCCTTGCCACACTTTTTAAAAACTTCGAGCTAGAGTCACCAAATTGGTATGAAGATAGCAATTGACATTCTACAAAGATCTGCATCAAAACTTTGGATGCCACGCCCTTCCATACAGCCCCAGCCCCCCTTTCTCAGCTTTTACAAACATTGAGCAGGAGTAACCAAATTTGGTATGAAGATAGCAATTGACATTCCGCAAAGATCTGCATCAAAAATTTGGATGCAACGCCCACCCATACCAGCCCCATCCCCCCTTTCACCACCTTTTTCAAACTTCGAGCTAGAGTCACCAAATTTGGTATGAAGATAGCAATTGACATTCTACAAAGATCTGCATCAAAACTTTGGATGCCACGCCCTTCCATACAGCCCCAGCACCCCTTTCCCAGCTTTGTCAAACATTGAGCTAGAGTCACCAAATTTGGTATGAAGATAGCAATTGACATTCCACTAAGATCTGCATCAAAACTTTGTATAACACGCCCACCCACACCGCCCTAAGCCCCCTTGCCACACTTTTTACAAACTTTGAGCTTGAGTCACCAAATTTGGTATGAAGATAGCAATTGACATTTCACTAAGATCTGCATCAAAAATTTCGATTCCACGCCCACCCATACCACCCCCATCCCCCCTTTCACCACCTTTGTCAAACATTGAGCTAGAGTCACCAAATTTGGTATGAAGATAGCAATTGACGTTCCACTAAGATCTGCATCAAAACTTTGTATAACACGCCCACCCACACCGCCCTCAGCCCCCTTGCCACACTTTTTACAAACTTTGAGCTAGAGTCACGAATTTTGGTATGAAGATAGCAGTTGACATTCCACATAGATCTGCAGCAAAATTTTGGATGCCACGTGCACCCATACCGCCCCCAGCCTCCCTTTCCCCACCTTTTAAAAACTTTTAGCGAGATTCACCAAATTTTGAAGGAAGATAGCTGATGGCATCCCCATCTGCATCGGAGCATCTTTAAGGAAGCGTTCACCCCTGCCGCAACCGTACACTTTTGCAATCAGGCCTCTTTTCACAGGTTTTAATACTGGTAACAAGTATACCGCAGTCGGTTGCGTCCGACTGCAACGTTTCCACTTGTTTAATTTATGTGTGTGTGTGGTTTTGTACTGTGTATTTTTGATGTGCTCACATCTATAGGCTCCGGGGGTAAAACTCTTGTAACTAATACATACACAAAATCTTACGATAACTGCTTAAGTCATAGTAAGATCATATCGGTGCATTTGTCATTGTTTAAGTGTTAGTGTTGTAAGCTTGCACATAATCTGGCTATATTCTAATGTATATTATATCGTATCATAAATTTTTATTTTATTTATTAGTTTATTGTTAACTATGATCAGCTGACATAAAATCAAAATTAGTTTATATTAAAATAAAATTAAAAATTTAAATTAAAATTTAGTAAAATAAAATTACATATAAATCTGAAACTAAGCTCAGGTAAAAAATTTTTTAAGTTAACGTTAAACCTCTGGGAAATTCTATAAAAAAAATTGAGTAGTCCAACATTTGTAGCGCGAATTGGGAAAAACCCCAAAAAACCCCAACAGACCAGCGTTAGATTAGTAATAAGTGGTTACGATAAGATAAAGCAAAGAGGATCGATCTTTTTAGTACTGGAATTAAGGTCTCGAAGGAGACAAAAGCATAAGGCTTGTTATAGTCAGAACTTATAACACGAAATGGTTCAAGAATTAAATAGTTGCAGTATAAAGTTACGAGTAGCTCTAATCGGAACAGTTAAATTAATTCGGCTTAAAATAACTGATGAGTCTTTTTCACCGTTAAGTAGGTTAGTAGTAAATAATAGTCCATGCGTATTTCTACGGTTTAGCAAGCAGGGAAGATTTATCAAAAGGAGTCTACTTGAATACGGGGGTCAAGTCAACTCCAGGAACCCAGATTCAATTCTATCCTGGTGAATCGTGTATTCTGGGGACCAAACACAAGAACTAGGGATGCATATAGCGTTTTAGTGGTGTAGGGATCATTAAACTCTTTCGACTACCGCTTGATGAAGCCAAGGACATTAATGGCCTTATTGACCATCGACGAAAAATGGAAATCAAATTTTAATTTAGGATCAAGAATAATGGTAAATCTTTAATTTCAAACACGTGGTCAAGCAGTGTGCGGTGAAGCATCAAGCAAGTAGTGAGCAGTATGAGTGGTACTTCTACAAAAATGCATGACTGTACATTTCGAACAATTTAAGTTCAGTAAGTTAAAACGTCACCAAGCCGACAGCGCACACAAATCCGAATGGAGTAAGTTACACAGAGAAGCATCATTGCAGGTGAAACATAGTTCTACATCATCAGCAAACATATATACAAATGAGTTAGTAATAACAGCTGGAAGATCGTTAGTAAACCATTTAAATAGTAAAGGTCCAAGGTGACTACCCTTGGGTACACCAGAGGTAACAAAAATAGGTTTAGATACAGACGATTTAAAAACAACTTTTTGTGTTCGGCCACACAAGTACTCCGAAAGCCACAATACGAGTTTTGATGGAAATCCAATAATATTTAATTTTTGAAGCAACAGAGAATGACTAACATAATCAAATGCCTTACTAAAATCGGTGTAAACAACGTCAGTTTGCATTTTTTCGTGGAACCCTTTGATAACAAGCGAAGTGAATTCAAGAAGGTTAGTTGTAGTAGATCTACGCCTAACAAAACCGTGTTGATAAGGCGATATAATTGAACTACATGTGTGTTGCAGTTGAGAAAATATTATTTTTTCAAAGACTTTAGGAATGGCGGACAACTTGGATATGCCCCTATAATTTGTAACGTTAGACTTAGAAGAATTTTCATGGAGTGGAATGATAAAAGATTCCTTCCATATAGCAGGAAACACTGTTGAGTCAACCGACAAGTTAAATAATTTATGTAATGGTTTACAAAGTGAATCCGCACAGTATCTAAGAATACAACCTGGCACTCCATCAGGGCCAGGCAGATAGCCTGGTTTGATAGAGTTAAGGTCACTTAGAACTCTCAGTTATAACTGGGATATATATGCAATTAGACGATTGAACTTGAAAAGGATAGGAATTACTACTACTATACATATTCGATGAGTATACTGATTGAAAATACTCAGCAAATAGATCGGCTACTGCCTGATCAGAACTTGATTTGTATCATCTAGGTATACTGAGGATGGCAAGCAAGAAGTCTTACGTTTAGAGTTAACAAATTTATAAAACAGTTTAGGGTCACGTGAAAAGTTTAGTCTACAACGATTAAGATAATTATTATAGCAAGATGTGTTAACGGAAATAAAACTAGATTTTGCTACTAAATACGAAGATAAATCTAAAGTAGTTCCCGATTTTTTAAATTTTTTATATGATCTTGTCTTTGCGTTTTCAATTTCGATAGTTCTCTCGTAAACCAAGGTGGTTTATTGTCATTGCAGGTGAAACATAGTTCTACATCATCAGCAAACATATATACAAATGAGTTAGTAATAACAGCTGGAAGATCGTTAGTAAACCATTTAAATAGTAAAGGTCCAAGGTGACTACCCTTGGGTACACCAGAGGTAACAAAAATAGGTTTAGATACAGACGATTTAAAAACAACTTTTTGTGTTCGGCCACACAAGTACTCCGAAAGCCACAATACGAGTTTTGATGGAAATCCAATAATATTTAATTTTTGAAGCAACAGAGAATGACTAACATAATCAAATGCCTTACTAAAATCGGTGTAAACAACGTCAGTTTGCATTTTTTCGTGGAACCCTTTGATAACAAGCGAAGTGAATTCAAGAAGGTTAGTTGTAGTAGATCTTCGCCTAACAAAACCGTGTTGATAAGGCGATATAATTGAACTACATGTGTGTTGCAGTTGAGAAAATATTATTTTTTCAAAGACTTTAGGAATGGCGGACAACTTGGATATGCCCCTATAATTTGTAACGTTAGACTTAGAAGAATTTTCATGGAGTGGAATGATAAAAGATTCCTTCCATACAGCAGGAAACACTGTTGAGTCAACCGACAAGTTAAATAATTTATGTAATGGTTTACAAAGTGAATCCGCACAGTATCTAAGAATACAACCTGGCACTCCATCAGGGCCAGGCAGATAGCCTGGTTTGATAGAGTTAAGGTCACTTAGAAGCGTACACTCAGTTATAACTGGGATATATATGCAATTAGACGATTGAACTTGAAAAGGATAGGAATTACTACTACTATACATATTCGATGAGTATACTGATTGAAAATACTCAGCAAATAGATCGGCTACTGCCTGATCAGAACTTGATTTGTATCATCTAGGTATACTGAGGATGGCAAGCAAGAAGTCTTACGTTTAGAGTTAACAAATTTATAAAACAGTTTAGGGTCACGTGAAAAGTTTAGTCTACAACGATTAAGATAATTATTATAGCAAGATGTGTTAACGGAAATAAAACTAGATTTTGCTACTAAATACGAAGATAAATCTAAAGTAGTTCCCGATTTTTTAAATTTTTATATGATCTTGTCTTTGCGTTTTCAATTTCGATAGTTCTCTCGTAAACCAAGGTGGTTTATTGTCACTTGAAGAACAAGTGAGGGGAACACAAATATCCAAAAGTGAATTCAAGGTCCTATAAAATATGGCGATGACATATTCTATATCACAACAAGAATAAATGGGAGAACAATTAGTATGTCGAAGAATATAGTTTAATTTAGTAAAGTTAGTTTTACGAAAGCAACGGGCTTTTAAAGTATTGTAAGATACTGCACTAGGGTTAAAAATTTCGATGGATAGTTCTAAGGTTGGATGGTAGGCATCTTCCGAAAGCACTAGAGGGGGTATTCTACTAGCATTACTGCAATCGGAGTCCGAAACAAATATCAAGTCCAACATTTTACCTCTACAGTTATGCACCCTGATTACTTGCAAATCATCAGAAGTGACTGGTTATGCCACCGAAGATGTGTCATTTACAGACCAATCAATGGGATTAATGCTAGACACCAGAAGTTTCTTGCTTGGCAAGACAGGTGGAACACAAGGTGGATAAAGACCCAAAGTCTTTTTCGGTTTCGGAGATTCAGTGATCGTCTTGCCATTTTTAAAATTATTCTCAAGCTCTTTAAATGCTGTATACAGATTGTTGAAGGCAACATGCATAGACTTGAAACCTTCATGAGTCTGCCTAATTCATTGGAAAGTTTCCTCCTCCACTACATTGCAGCTCTCACAAAACCAATTAAGGCCTGTGCCAGCAACTAAGCAGTCCCTTATTTTGGCCATAAAGCCAGCAAATTTCATGTGGATCATGTTGTCACACAATTTACATAAAATGAAATCTTGGTTGGTTGTTCCAACCGCTTTGCATTTTTTGCTACAGCAAACAAGCATATTGAATAAATTAAATAAGTTAAGTTTAAGATGACTGTTTGGTTACGCAGTAAACTAAAAAACAGCATCAACAGAACCATAAGTGTCTTTATCACTGATCGCTTCAACCTATCATGCTCTGCGCAGCATAAGAGCAACTTAACGTACTTTCTAACTGTTATTTTTTCATCATTTAGGTTTTTACATATATTTATTTTCTTACACAGTCGATTGATTGATTGATTATATCAAAAACATATTCAACATGCCGAATACTGTTGAGGTGATTAATACTACTGCAGTTCCGTCACTTGGTGCTCCGTTTTATAAAGCCAAGGCCAAGGCTATTAACGAGCAAGTAAAGCGGATGGCCATAGCCATTGCTCCGGAGCATATTGTGCATCTCAGCGAAGAGGATTTGGCGATCCGGTTTAATGCTCTAGAAAGCGCTCAGCAGCAATTTAACAGTATGCATTACGCATTAGAGGAGCTGGATTATGATGAAATCGGGAGTGAGTTACGTAAATCTTTTGATGAATTATCAATATTCTTTGAAACTAGCTTGCGCTGCGAACTTAATAAGCGAAAGTTATCATCACCTTTGTGTTCGACCATGAGGCCTGAAGCATCTGCTGACAATCACACATTGTCTCAGAGCCGGATTCGATTGCCTGAGCTTAACATTCAAGATTTCAGCGGAGACTACACAAAGTATGCAGATTTCATTTCAATGTTCTCGTTAAACATTGACAGCGACTCAGGACTGTCAGATGTGGAGAAGTTTCAACATTTGCAATCGTGCTTGAAAGGACGAGCCTTGGAGTGTGTTTCATCGTGGGAAATCAGAAGCGCTATTTATTCAATTGCGTTAGATTTACTAAAAAAAAAAAAAGTGGTTTAATAACAAGGGTCTTATATTTCAGGCACATGTCACTGAGAGTGAAGGTTAAGATTGCAACGAGTCGTACCACTGACGAGTGGTAAATGTTTGAACCCTTTCGGACACGGTAAACGCCAACATCCGCGCTCTTCAAGGCATGGGCAGCGTTGAGCAGATTGCAGGTTTTATTACTGTGCATAGCTTGCTACAGAAACTGGACAAGGCAACTTCGACCAGTTGGGAGGAGACAGCACCAATGGATACAATCCCAACCTGTGAACAATTCATGGTTTTTTTTTTGGATAGACGTTGTCAAAGGTTGGAAAATGTGGAACACGCTATGGCAACGTATACGCCTAGCTCTTAGGTTGGAAAAAGTAGCAATATCCTTAACACCAGTAAAAAAGCCTTTGTCGCTATTGACTCCAGCACAAATAAATGCGTGCTTTGTGAGTCATCTGGCCATTTGATTAACAATTGCTCCCATTTTGGAAATCTGTCTCCGCAACTGCGTCTTCGCGATGCAAAGAAGCTGTCTCTTTGCATTAATTGCCTGCGCAAGGGGCATTGAATGAAAGAGTGCAGTTCGACCACCCGCAATCATTGCAAGGCCAAGCATCACACTTTTCTTCATTTTGAGACTTAAATTGAGGGTCAAATTATATCTGCTCCGCATGCGCCTGCTGAAAAATCCTCGTCAACACTTGTGCCCAAAATCTCAGTCAAGACATTCTGCTATTAGCAACTGCTGTCATCAGCGTTGGGAGTCGCATTGGTGTTCTTGTTCCTTGCCGTGCTCTACTCGATTCTGGTTCGCAGGTGCACATTTTTACATCCCGTTTAGCTCAATACCTCCAGCTACGTAAGCATCGGTCGCCTAATTTGATTTCAGGATTAGGGGAGTCTAGTGTTGACTCAGAAGGCTATACAGCTGATATAAATCTTAATTCGCGAACAACTGACTACGCTGCTTGCATCTAAGTTTTAATAGCTCCGTCTATTTCTGGAAATCAGCCAAGCTATGATGTTTGCACTGATCGTTGGAATATACATTCAAATATTCGCCTGGCTGATCCAGAATTCTTTAAGCCGCAACAAATCGATCTTCTAATTGAAGCTGGTCTGTTTTTTGAATTGTTATGCGTTGGCCAAATTGAACTTCAAAAAACTCAATTGGGCTGGATAGTGACAGGAGGAACGTCGTCAACAAGCTCTGCCTCATTGATAGCCACTCGTTCGATTTCAACGCCAACTACTAGCCCTGATCATAAGCTTGATGAAAACGTACGTCGTTTTTGGGAGTTAGAATCCTGTTTTTGTGTAGTAAATGAATTTATCAATCAGGAACTTGACTGTAAAGCGCATTTTAAACAAACTTTTGCTCGTTTAGGCACTGGCGAATTTTCGGTTCGCCTTCCAATGAAACATCCTGTGGATTTGATTGGGGACTCCTATCAGCAAGCTTATCGTCGTTTTTGCAACCTGGAACGCAAATTGGAGCGTCATCCTGAGTTTAAGTTTCAGTATTCTGCGTTCATCAAAGAGTATGTGGACCTTAATCACATGTCTCTGGTTGAGTCGCACATGCTAAGTCGCTGCAAGTACTATCTGCCTCATCATTGCGTGCTGAAGGAGGAAAGCTCAACCACTAGGCTTAGAGTTGTGTTTGATGGTTCAGCTCTGTCTTAGTCTGGATTATTCACTTAATGAAATCCTCATGACAGGCTCAACAATACATGGCGAGCTTTTCAGCACTCTTTTGCAATTTAGAACATTTCCAGTAGCCTTGACTGGTGACATTTGCAAAATGTATAAGTGCGTTAGGATGGCTGAATCCGACTCGTACCTGAAATACATCCTTTTGGCGTGATGCGCCTCATCAGGAAATTCAAGTTTTCAAACTCGATACTGCAGTCTTGACCGATTTCTACGTATACTATCTAATCACTGGAGGCGACTTTGCCCAAGAAGTAGTTGAAGTCATGCATCAAACGGTCAATCTTCTACGGAAAAGGAATTTTAAGCTTCGGCAAATGGTGTTCCAATGATCCTCGCGTGCTTCAACAGGTGCCTGATGATGATAAAAAAAACCTTTCTAAAGTGTGGTGATGGCACAGATATCACTAAAACGTTTGGTTTGGCATGGGATCCAGCTATAGACTGCGTTCTGTTCAACTTATCTCCGATGAAAGCGCCTGACTAGCCTAGCAAATGGACTGTTCTGTCTACCATTGCTCGATTCTATAATACGCTTGGGATTATCGGACCAGTGATATCCAAGACCAAGATCTTTATGCAGCACCTTTGGAGAGAACATTTGGATTGGGATGAAAGTCTTCCTGCATCACTCCATTGTTCCTAGAACATTTTTTTGTGCTGACATTTCTCATACGGAGAAAATAAAGCTTGCGCGTCTGGTTATTGTTCCAAAGGGCACTATCGATGTTCGTGGATTTAGCGATGCTAGTATTGAAGCTTACGGTGGATGTATTTACGTCGTACAGGGGGAAGGCGCATAGCTCATCTTTTGTGCTCTAAGTCTCGAGTAGCACCCTTGCGGACTCTTACGATACCAAAGCTGGAGTTATCTGCTGCTGCACTTCTAACTCAGCTCATTCAAGAGGTAGCTCAAATGAATTTGTTCAATTGTAGGTATTATTGTTGGTCGGTTCTGCAGTTGTCTTATCCTGGATACGTGATGAGCCTTCCGGATTCCAAACGATCACAGCTAATCACATAGCGTTAATCCAAGAAGTATCGAAAGGAACTGAATGGCGGTGCGAACCAACGGCATGCAATCCGGCAGAAATTCTGGCTAGAGGAGCACTTCCCAGCGAACTTATAGAATCATCGTTATGGTCTCATGGTCCCGATTTCTTAGCCAAGGGAGAGTGCGAATGGCCTGCATCATGTCTGCCGGCCCAGACGCTTCCAGAGCTCCGGCAAAGAGTATTAATTGGTGTTTCTAAATGTTCTGATGTCAGCATAGGAATTAAATTTGTAAACTCTTTTCATCACCTACGGCGTGTATTCGGTTTCATATATAAATTTCGATATCAAATCAGGCATCCCGGTCTTACAGCAGAGTGTATACACAAAGGCACCCAATTACTGTTGCGCATCATCCAGATGTCTAACCTAAGCGATGAATATAGGGCTCTTCAAAGCGGACGAACGATCAAATCATCCAGCTCTATTGCCTTGCTTACCCCGTTCATGGAATAGTTTGGACTTCTTCGTGTTGGTGGCAGTCTAAAGCACTCTAGTCTGGATCTCGATGCTCAGCCTCCTGTGATTCTTCCAAGCCATCATCCTGTCACACGCACCATCATCATGCATTTTCACAGGCGTCAGCTGCATGCTGGACCTCGTTTGCTTCTTGCTCACTTTCGGCTCCACTATTGGCCTATTGGTGGTCGCAAGACTGTCTCCAGCAAGCAAATGCATCATAAGCTTTCCAGCTTAACCGGTCCTAGCTGAGACAATCATGACGGATCCTCCCCGGGATCGTGTGAGTAGCTCGCATCTTTTCGCTGTCACTGGAATGGACTACTGTGGACCGTTTTACTTCAAGAGTGAAGTTCGAATTAAAGGTCCTGTAAAATGCTAAGTATCGGGTTTCATCTGCTTTGCGACGAAAGCAGATGTAAACCTAATCGTATATGGTCGGAGAATGCTACTTATATCTTGGGAGCCAAAAATGAACTAGCTGATCTCAAGCGGCTCTTCTTCAGCGAGAAGCACATAAACACTCTCCGAGAGTTTTGTACTTCTGATGACATTGAATGGGATTTTATCCCAACTCGTTCGCCACACTTCAGTGGACTTTGGAAGGCGGCGGTGAAGACAGCCAAAAAATATAGTTTTCATCGATCAGTCGAACCCTCGCTTTTGCCCCTGGATTATCTTCGCACACTCGTCTGCCACATTGCCGCAATGATAAACTTTTTTTTTCACTTTTTCCACTTTCAGAGCACCCTGGAGATTTGGATGTACTAACTCCTGCCCACTTCCTTGATACTGTGCCACTCGCACTGTACCCAGAGCCTGCTGTTGCCGCGCTGAACGTTACCCGCTTAGATCGCTGGCAGCGTATAGCGTTTTACTAACAAATTTTCTGGAATCGCTAGCGTGAGGAATACTTAACGCTTCTTCAGCAGCGCTCCAAATGGCGAACATCGCAGCCTGGTGCTCTCATCAATAATGTTGTTCTGGTAAAGGACGAAAACTTGCCGCTCCTCATATGGCCACTGGCTCGTGTGGTCGAGCTTGTTGCTGGTGCTGACGGCATCTCCCGAGTAGCTGATCTCAAAACATCAAGTGGTATTATGAAGAGAGCTGTGCGCAAGCTATGTGCGCTTCTCAAACAGGATGTTGTTGAAAGTCAATGTCTTCCAACGGGGGGAGAATGTTTGTTTACGCAGTTAACTAAACCCAAACCAGCATCAACAGAAACATAACTCTCTTATCTCTAATCGCTATAGCCTATCATGCTCTGCGCAGCATAAGAGCAACTTAACGTAAATTCAAACTATTGTTTTGTAAAAGCGCTTATATTTAGTTTATTACATTGTCTATTGTTTGACCTTGGTCTTCAGCTGAGTGCAAGCCGCTGCTGCGTTTATGCAGCCGTTCAGTTCAATAAAATTCTTCGGTAACTCAGCATCGATCGTTGTCCGTTTCTTGACAAACGAAAAATCGCTAATTATTGCACAGCCCAAATCGGGGTTAGCTGCAATACATAACTGTAAACATTTGTACATATTAATCTAAGTTTGGCCACGAAGGCAATTAAAATTAACATTATATTATTGCAATATCGCTGCAGCTATATGTATATATATTTTCGGAAAATTCGACAACTATTGAGAAAGCTCATTAGCTCAACAATGACAATAGATATGTTATACGAAGACAAAGTAGGGTGCAGGTATGTGCGTATGTATGTGTCGATGTAATGAGCACGACACAACGGTATAAATCAAGAAGGCATATACAACCGCAAGTACGACGGATATGACCGGACGAAAGCGGGAGAAGACTGTTGCTGAAAAGCGAGAGTAATAAAATAGACTTGCTGTTTTTTGTTAGTAGACACAGAATATGCACATGCAAATATATGTAAACATGTATGTATGTTTTCTTTATGTAAGGCACGGCAGCGTCAGTTTAACTGCAAATTAAATTGAGTATAAACTTGGAAAAACTATTTTCTGCAAACGTAAGTATACACACGTATGTTTGCTATCACTGCTAGAATTATTTACCAGATTAAACAGAGTAAAACACCGTTCAAAAACACAAGAGAACATTGAATAATTAAGAGCACGCAAAAACAGGACCGTCACCAACGAAAGACAACTTATAATTTTTAATGGCAATGTCACACTGAGTTGTCCCGAGGGTAAACAAGTAACTTTTTCTGGGGTATACAACTTTGATAAGTGTTTGGAATATCTCCCAGCTCCCAGTATTTTCTAATGAACGTATCAAAAGATAAGTTCTCTTCAGAAGTGCTGATGAGAGAAGTCTGTTGCGAACAGTGTTCAGAGTTAGATTTGCATCTTCCAGATGCATTCCAGCCAAAGGCAGTGCGCCTTAACGTAGGCAAATCTTCGCTAATTTTTTACTGTCCATTTTCAAGCAGTTCAAAGAATGTATCTGTACCAAGCAACACATCAATTCGTTGTGACTCAACGAATATCGGATCAGCTAACTCGATGTCATTGGGAACGGCTGCATCAACAAGTTTTTCAGGCTGCTGTGATGAGATAGACCGAATGAATAAATTATTGATCCCATCGAAGTTTGTACCGCAATATAAACTGTAGACTGACGTTTTCAAAAGGGCTTATTTCTTTTCGATTTCTTTTCAAACTAAGCTTTGCAGCAATATCTCTGTAATAAAGTTGATCTGCGAACCTGAATCTAATAGTGCTCTAGCCAACTGATATATACCAGACTGATCCTTAATCTTAACAATTTCCGTGGCTAGAATAACTTGACCGGCACCACTACTATCATTACTAGATTGCTTGTCGGTTGCTGGGAGATTGTGTATTTATGCAATAAAGTATTGTGCGGCTTATGGCTCACTCTGTAGTTGCTGGATTGCACGATGAGACTGAGTGTCCTTGGCGCAAAAAGTTTATGCAAAGTGGGAAAGAAAGCCAAAGAAGTACATGATTATAGTGTCATTTGACTTGCAAAAGGCACATTTCCCAGTAGTAGAAGAGAGAACGCCTCAAGCAACACTTGTCCGTTGGCAGTGGTTGCCGAGCTGCCCCACTCATCTGCAAACGCGTTGAAGTCTCCAGCGATGACGACCGGGCGACGGCCTCTAGCGTCTGCTACCAGTTAGTCCAGAATGTAAGCGAGCTCTGATAGCTGCAGACTAGGGGGTAGGTAGACAGCGTAGAACCACAGGCCACCCACCAACGCGTGCACGTAGCTTTCGTCCCGATGAAGACTGACCAGAGGAGTCCCGTCTTTCCAGCAGGACCATAGAACCGCTCTCCCAGTTGTGTCCGAAGCGCATCTAGGGCTCTCAGAAAGCTGTTTGCTTCAATATTTCCTGGACCACTGCACAATGGTTGAGGTTCAGCTGTATAAACTTCATTTTGCACGACTAAGTACACTTCTATTACTGCCCGCTTAATGGCTGAATGAGGCACTGACCTTTGCGACTCTGATAAAGCACTTCGCCACCTCGCTCTTTCAGCTCTCTGTCTTGTGGCCTTTAATTCCGCACTTGATGAATCAGTGGGATCTATCCACGGGGCTCCGGAAACTGCTTGCGGTATGTCCCATATCCAGACATCGGTAGAACCACGTACGTGCTTGCTGCAGGGGAATAGCACGCCCAATGCGAGCTGTGCACAAGGCAGACAGCGCGATCACCTTCTCCTCTTGAGTGGGTAACTCGTCCAGGTCCTGAATGGCGAAGTGAGTCTGCTCGGCAACTGAGCGAACCACTGCACTCTTGCCCAGCACCAGTTCCTCCTCGTCCTTGAGCTGCTTGGTGCACTCCAAACCTTCTCCATTCAACTCCAGTAGCAGGTCACCTTTTGCTGTACGACGAGCTTTGGAGACCTTGTCGTGGACTCCGTTGAGTTTTCCAACACTCCTGCGCGTTACTAGTCTCACAACTTAACTGTAAGAAAGCTCGCTGGTACTTATAACCAGAGCATCCGACCTGCTCTTCATAGAAGTCTTGCCAAGCGTCTTGCCGACTGGCTTGCTAGCCTTCTTTCGCTGAGCTGTTTGCCACGAATTCCGTGGAACCAAATCCGAAACCGCCGGAATTGGTTTACCGGTTTTATTCCTCTTTGAGGGCTAGTGCTCTCACCGTTTCTTGGGAGTCATTGTAGTCCTAACAGCGCCGCTACCCTGCTGTTGGATCTTGTCGGCTACTCTATTAGGCAGCTTTACAACCGGTGACGTCTGTGAGACTGTTTCCGCGCTTACACTGGAGGCTGACTTGCTTCTTCCAGAGGAAGCTTTGAATAGTTTTAGTGCCTTCGCTGTTTGGTCTCATCAGCTGGTTAACGTGCCGCTGCCCGAACAGAAGGGCATTAAGGCTGTGCAGAGAGGCACCAAGCTGCTCAAAGACATCGTCCTCTTCTGGCTCCTTCCCCTGGGGTGAATCCGCAAACGCAGGTGCAGGCATGGCACCTGGATGTACCAGACTTTGCGCCGCGGGTGGTGCACTCGCCTGGGTTGAAGATCTCGGCAATACCAAGCGGCGCACAATACCCTTCACTGTAACCACTAGTCTCCACTCACTCGTAGAGCTTCAAGCAATCCCACGTTGACCAAAGGTTTCCCTTAGGTATTTAACCGGTGGAGGCTATACTGCCCCGGCTCGGTAAATATTAAAAGAATGTGTGTCAAGCCGTGTAAAGCAGACAAATCGGTCTGAAGGCCGAGGGTCTGTGTTTGTGTGTGTGTGTGTGTGTATTTTTTTTTTTTTTTCTCATGGAACGCCATGAAGGGTGTGAATCATTTAAAGAAAGCAGGTGGCCCGTACCACCAGGTCTGCACGATTTCCACGTACTAAACACACCCCACACAACAACACGCCACATCCCCAAGGGATCACGATTAAGTATTAAATCTCGGGGATGGGTTGCCTAAAAAAGCCGTCTCCTTATTCGCCCAGTACACGGACCATCCTTCTTGCTGACTGGGTATCGCTCAGTGCTTCGCGTCGCTCTCTTTCACACTTTCGGAGATCCTTCTGAATGCAAATGATCCTCTGGACTACCCTTTTCCAATTCGCTTCGGAATCCATCATGTACAACATCAGTTCTTCCACTGGGGGTAGAGGTGCTGCTCCTGCCAGGTATCTCGGGCAGTGGTACAGGACATGCTCAGGATCTTCCCCACAGTCCGGGCAGACCGGGCATTGCGGCGTCTCATCGTGCCTGTACTTAAACAAGTATTTCCAATACCCTCCGTGACCGGTTAGGAACTGCGTCAGATGGAAGTTGAGAGCGCCTCCGCTTCGTTCTATCCACTCCTGGATTCGGGATGAGCCTATTCGTCCATCTACCTTTGGTTGAGAAGGTCCACCTGGCCTGCCACATGGCCAGGAAACCCTGGCTCTCCGACCTCCTAACAGATTCGGGCGATGCGATGCCTCCCATAGACTTCCGCCAGGCGTGAATTTCCGTCATCTCGCGGGCTAGTAGGTCCACAGGCATCATGTTCGCCAGCGCAAGTGCTGCGTCATCAAACTCGGTACGGTGCTGCCAGCTTCCTCCGAAGGCTCATATTTCCATCCAGGGCTGCCGCCCAAATCGGTGCAGCATACAGAGCAACTGACGCCACTACTTTTCCAAGAAGAAGTCGCATTCCACCCTTGGGTCCTCCTAGGTTTGGCAGCATCCGAGAGAGAGCTGCCTGTAATTTTGCTGCCTTCATACCGACATACTCGATGTGAGGCCGGTAACCCAGCCTGTTATCCAGTATAATGCCTAGGTACTTGATGTATGGCTTGGATTTGATGGTAACATTTCCAACCTCCACCTCCATAAATTAAGTCTTTTTCCTGCTCGTTATCAGAACTGCCTCTGTCTTGTGCTCTGCTAGTTCCAGGATTGCAGCCCGCATCCATGATGCTATTATGTGTGTTTGTGTGTGCGTGTGTGTGTGTGTGTTTTTTTTTTTTTTTTTTTTTTAATTCATTTATTAACTCTTAATATAAAAGTATATATTCTAAATACATTTTTTTAAACAATTAGGCGGCTTGAGAGGTTTTGAGGAAGCAGAAGCCGACTGAGACGGTCGAGTCACGCGGTTGTGCTGTTTACGTTATGCCCACGAGCAACCACAAAAAAAAATACTATTGCATAAATGCTTATTTATTTGTAGCAGCAGGGTTTCTGGGTTGGCAATTATTAATATATTTTGTTATAGTAGAGAATAATGAGTTGGCAATAATTGAATTTAGCTATAATAAAAAGTGTGAGTTTGTGTGCATTCACAAAAGAAGCAAACCAGAAATGCACTAGACGAATGATGAATGTTGGATACCCTAATAATATATGGATGCTACTTTGGATATGTATTTATAGAATATATTTGCAATAATTGCATATTTTGACTAGCAAAGGTTTGCGTAAGCACACAAGTGAGAAATAACTTAAAACAGTTTAATAACATATCATTTTCCAGCATTATGAGAGTATGCATGATTATCATTCGTCTAGTTTAAATCCGTATTTTTATACTCACACACACACACACTTACAGACTAAGAAAGCGGACTTCTTTAATATGAGAATGAACTGAGGAATGATCAACCCAAATTCAAAAAGTTAACCCAAATATCAATCAATCGCGATCCACCCGCAGGTGGTGTGCATTCATGTCCAGATAGCAGCTGGGTCAGGTAAAAGTTAGCTTCGCCATGACCACGGTTGAGCCGTGGAATCAAGGCAAATGTCCAACGCCCCTTCTCTGAAGAGTTCCAGCGTGCTTGCCCCCTTTCCATAGTGCTGGTTCTTGCTGCCAGACGGCTCAAGCGCGCTGTATTCCTCAATGGGTATCATACCCGTGATAACCAGGGTGGCCTCATCAGAAATCGTCCTGAACGTCCTCTAATAGCGCAATGGCGGTAAGTTGCGCATAGGCCGTGGCAATAGCTTCGAGCCCTTACGGCTCTCCACCAGATCGGTAATGCTAACAAAACAGTTGCACGGTCTGCGCTCATTAATAAGCGGCGGCACTCCTGCTTGGGCCCCCGCGCATCGAGCATTATGCGCAACAGCGCGTGACATACTCCAGCTGCCTTGGCTGCGGTGTAATCAAGGTGCTCCTTGAAAGACAATCTAGCGGCTAGCATAACGCCAAGGTATTTGATTGCCGGTTTGGACAGAATCGTAGTCCAGCCTTCAACAACTCTGCAAATCTAACTATGTGAGCCTCATCCGGAAGGTTTAGCCTTAAGACTCTATCGTACATAATGTTCCACAGTAGTGGCCCAAGAAATGATCCCTGTGCAACTCCTGCAGAAATATTGTGCACTTTGATGTCTTTGGTGGTCCGGAAGCGCAGCACCCGTCCGTCAAAGTAGCTCCTAACTGTGTCCCGCAGATATAAGAGGACTTGCAGTTCCTCCAAGGCATTGAAGATGACTTCCCAGTTGGTGGAGTTAAACGCATTTTTAATGTCCTTCGTGACTATGAGGCAGTACTTTTTACCTCCCCCCGCCCATCTGGAGCCTTGAATAGCGCTGGTTGCTAGCTCTACCACCGGCTATGTTAATCGCATTGCTAAGCCTTGCCCGCAGCAGCTCTTCAAAAACTTTGTCAATGTTATTTGAAAGTACAATTGATCTGTATAATGAAGGCTCCCATGGCGGTTTATCTGGCTTCGGCAAAAGCAACAGATTCTGCAGTCCAGACGAGCGGAAAGTTCCTTTCGTGCAGGCAAGCATTGAAAAGTGCGGCAAATTGTTCGGTTTCTATTGACATAGCTAGCTTCAGCGCTTGGTTTGGAATACCATCCGGACCTGGTGACCTTTGTTCGCCGCGATGTTTTTGGCTACACCAAGTACCTCCTCCGGTGTGATGGCCGCTGGTACGCTGTTGTCTTGGTGGTGCAATGACGCTGCGGGCCAGGCCGGTGATCTCCCATGTGGAAACAGGCACTCCACGATGGCCTGCATCCTGTCTGGCTCCATGGATGGGAGATGATGATTTCCAGCATATAAGCACTGGACCACCGATTTGTACGCTTTCTCCCAGGGATCCTGCTCAGCAGAGTCGCACAGCTGCATGTAGCATTCACGCTTGCTCGCCCTAATCGCCCGCTTAAGCGTACCTCTCACCCGCCTGTATTCATCTCGTTTTGTTGCAAAATGAGTCCTGTTGACTGCGCGTTGACATAGCCTTCTGGTCCTAATGCAGGCGTGGCGTGCCATGTCAATCTCCGCGTTCCACCAATACGTGGGGATGTGGGGACGCTTGTAGGGACGATGTAGAACCATGCTGTTTCATATGCCATGGAAATTTGCGCAGCCATTTGAGCTAAACGAGATTAGGAAGAACCCGATATGGAGAGCTGCGCGATTGCTCTGGAGAACACCGCAGTCCTGCAAAATTCACTCTTTCTGGCTAGCAAATGTGCATAAAATGGCATTATGGTTGCTGGCTGTGTAGATGTCGCTAATCACCCAGTGAGCTGCGTTGAGTAATTAGGGGCTGAACAGCAAGAGGTCAATTACTGAGCCAGCCCCAGCTCTTGAAAAAATGTGTCCGTTGCCGCTGTTCAAAAGCGCCAGATCCAGTGCAGCAATTGTCTACAAGAACACCCTGCCTCTGGTGATTGTTGAAACGCTGCTCCAATCCAATGGCGTCGTCAACTAGTTGCTCCAGGATAGCGGAGAAAGCAGTGAGTGGCAAGCTGGGCGCAAGGTAACAGCTATAGATGCACAAATTGCCAAGTCTTGCTCTCACAAATCCTTCGAACTGCTGCACATCGTTAAGCTGTTGAGATGCATCACTCACCCAAACCGCAGACTTCTTGCTAGTGTCTCACGCCCAGATGCATGATGGAGCAATCGGCACTCGGTGCGGTTCACTCAGTATGCATATGTCAATGCCATGCTCCTTTGTTGTCTGCTCCAGAAGTAATGGAGCAACCATGCAGTGGTTAAGGTTTAACTGTAGAAACTTTAACATTTCATCCGTCCGACTGCTACTTTATAAGCTGCCTTGGTATGACCCGCGTTACCTGAACGCTGTTTAGAGCACAGCCAGCATGATGGCGGCTTGCTGCAGGACCCAGCCTCATTACCATCGCCACATCATCAGATCATCAGATCATCATCGCTGGTGCATTTCGCAGCGATATGCCCAAACGCATGGCATTTGTAACAGCGCAGTAGCTGCACAAAAGGCCGTATACGACAGACCACCCAGCCATCCCGTATTTTAGCCAGGTCAAGTCACTGGGTGGATAAAGGAGCTGGAAGCACCAATGTTGCCAACGATGAGCCGCTGCGTACGGCTCGCAGTGAGTGGCCTGCTTCCACCGTTAGGCTGGGAGCATCTATGGCTTTGTGGATCGCCTCGATCATCCAAGTCACGGATTTCGACGCGCTGGACGTCAACGAGTGTCTTGACCGTCGCTCTGTTCCCAAGGGGTTTTTCCATGGCTGATTGCAGCTCCTCTGAGCTGTGCGCTGGCTTTTTATTTAGGCAAAGAAGCAGATCCCAATTTGCTGCTCGACTGATATTCTGTACGTCCTCGCAATATTGGCGCAAGGCAGGGTCTGATTTAACCACACGCAGCATGTCGGCGGAGATGCAGTTAACACCGGATTACACCTGTGAATCGAGTTTCTCGGCTTCACTTTTGTCAAAGTCGTTCTTGGTGCGGCCTGCGGAGCAACCTGTGGTGCCATTTTTGGTGCTGCCTGTGATGCTACCTTTGGCCCCTCTAGAGGGCCATTGGAGAAGCCTTGCTTCAGTTATTCCGGTGGTGTACCTCATGGCTCCTGCAGATCCCTAAGGCGCTTAGAAGTTGGCCTGCTGGCTGCCCGTCGGGAGACGGCAGTATGGTGAGCTGTTTGCTCCTTGTCCCTATCAAGGGTTCGCGTTATATTTGTGGCTTGCTCAGCCTAAGAGCTGCCTCATGCAGCCTGACAATTTTTGTCAACTCGTCGCGCATCACTGCGTTTATATGGCGCTGACCGTTAATTAGCTCTGAGCCTCTCCCATTAAGATAAGCGAGCTCTGCAGCATATCCGATGGCCTCGGAGTAGTCGGCATAGCCCAGACGACCGGTTGCGGCAAATGCAACGTCAGTGGGGTTCGCTGCGGTGAAGCCTCGCTCTGCACAGAGGGTGGTGCGAACACCTGTGGAGGGAATCTCGGCAGTGCAGAGTAACGCACAATTTCATTCGACATTGAAGGACTCAAGTGTACCTCCAAGCAGTCCCACATTGACCACATATTTCCTTATGGTATGAGCCGCTGAGGGTTATACCGCCCCGAATCAGTCACTAGAGCCCGGTGGAGCACCGTCGCAACGGAAGGGATTCGTAATCGCCGAATCTGTGGCTTTTGCTATTCTCTGCATGGAGACTCTTACTTGAACAACAAAATCGAAACGCGCCAGTGTGGTATGCGAAACTTTGCGCAGGTATTTGAGACGATTTTTTAATATCTGCCCGAAACACGAACAACTCTCACCGGAGACAGCTCCAGTAAGCAAAAAAACCAAAAGCGCCACCTATTACGATCCCAGAGAACCAGGTGAGTGATGTTTGCTCGGAAGGCACTGCTTTAGAATCAGCTGGCAGTGTGTAAGCCTACAACAAGTGGAAACGTTGCAGTCGGACGCAACCGACTACGGTATACTCCTTACCAGTATTAAAACCGGTAAAAACAGGCCTGATACAAAGGGGTACGGATGCAGCAGGGGTGTAAGCGACCATGAAGATTTTCCGATGCAAATGCCACCAGCTGTCTTCGTTCCAAGTTTGGTGACTCTAGCTCAAAATTTCTAAAAGGTGGGGAGCCCCCCTGGCTGAAGGCGGTAAGGGTGGGTGTGGCACCCCAATTTTTGCTGCAGATCTTTGTGGAATGTCAATTGCTATCTTCATACCAAATTCGTTGGCTCTAGCTCTAGCGGTATTGGTGGGCGTAGCTTCCAAACTTTTGCTGCCGTTTTTGGGGGTCATCATCACATATCTTGGCAAAAAATTTGGTAACTTTAGCTCAAAAACTGTTGGAGATATAGGCTCTTTATACCCTTAACCCATAAAATGGATAAATAAGGGTATAATGGTTTTGTGCAAAAGTATGTAACAGGCAGAAGGAAGCATCTCCGACCCCATAAAGTATATTTATTCTTGATCAGCATCAACAGCCGAGACGATATAGCCATGTCCGTCTATCCGTCTGTCTGTCTGTCTGTCCGTCTGTCTGTCTGTCCGTCTGTCTGTCTGTCTGTCTGTATGAACGCGTGGATCTAGAGACTACAAGAGCTAGAGACTTCAGATTTTGGATATAAGTTCTCCTATACCATGAGCAGAACAAGTTTGCTTCAAATTATCGATAGCTATTATGGTTTCCGATATACACATGGAATCGATAACAAAAAATATCGAATTTGGAGAATCTAAAATGAGGGTTGACGTAATGGGTAATGATAGAACTTTTCTGAAAATTTCGTCCAAGTTGGTTAAGAAACACCGGAGATATTGAACTTAATCGATTGAAGCTAAGTCAGTATACCAAAGTCTTACATAAATTTAATTTATTTATTGCAACTGGGTTCAGGGTATCTTCTAGTCGGGCTCTCCCGACTATAGCCTTCTTAATTGTTTGCCTTTAAAATGCGGTGGGGCTGGGGGCAGAACGGGTTGGCGTGGCTCTAAAATTTTTAATGCACTTTTTTGGGGGTTGCTAGAAGCTATCTGCTTAAGGCCTGTTTACTCTCGACATAACTTAACATAACATAACTTAAGAGTCAGCTGACTCAATCTACCTTATGGCTCTCAATGTTAGCGTTTACTCTCAACATAACATAACTTAACAGAACAAAACTTAATTTTGAACCTGCAGGTTAAAGAAATAACTTAATTCGAACAGTGTTGATTTACGCGAATAGCGAACAGCTGTTCGAAATCAGTCTTGCAAAACGTTGGTCAACTACAATTAAACAACTTATTCAAAATGGATGAGCAGAAGTTAATAAATTTAGTGCAAAACCATAGTTTGATTTATGACAAAAAGTAAAAAGAGTTTAAAAATAACATTTAAATAAGAGCAGTTTGGACTGCAACTGCCAAAGAACTTGGTAGCAACGTTGTATTCAAAATGCCCCAACGAGCGGTCAATATATTTTATTTTATTTAACAACACTGCTAACACAATTGTACAGCACTGCAAACTGATTTCTTAAGCTAAGTTATGTTGAGAGTAAACGCATACATTCCTTAAGTTAAGTGAGCTGCCTCTTACGTTATGTTATGTTAAGTTATGTCGAGAGTAAACAGGCCTTTACCAAATTTGGTAGTTCTAGCTGTAAGGATGTGCGAAATATGTAGATTTATCGACTTTGAGTTATCGAAATTATCGATTTGCCAGCTCCCCAGTATCCGTAGAGCCCCAATAATGACACTTTTATTTACTATTTCATAGATAAAGAGAATTGGAAAGTTTCAAGTCTCTAGCTTGAAGGGTGTGGAAAAAAGTTGCGTTCATACAGACGGACTGACACCAGCGTCAGAGCCGTACATAAAAGTACATTATGTATTAAGCATATTTGACGGAGAGTGAGAGCATATACACATATATCACGAGCGTTCAACGCGTCAGAATGCTGACGCGGCTTTGATTGTGCTCGCTGCATTCTCGTGCGATCATATTACCAGACACTTGAAATATGCTGAATGTTTATGTAACAACAAAGTGTCGTTCTTTGGTAAATATTTACGTTAGGTTTATATGCAGCAACAAAGTGTTGCTGTTCAATATATTTCAAGTACTTTGAGAACAGTAGACCCTCGATTCATGTGTATACTACATCTCCCTCCTTTTGAAAAAAAAGCGTTATATTCTATGTAGTTAATTTAGTTATTATATTTTTATATAATTTTTTTTCGATATACTTAAAAATGTATTGTAGTAAAAATTTTATATGAACAATATATTAATAATAACAAAAAGTGGTACTTCAACAATTTTATTTTATTTTTATGCCCTTAACCCATAAAATGGGTAAATAAGGGTATAATGGTTTTGTGCAAAAGTATGTAAAAGGCAGAAGGAAGCTTCTCCGACCCCATAAAGTATATTTATTCTTGATCAGCATCAACAGCCGAGACGATATAGCCATATCCGTCTGTCCGTCTGTCTGTCCGTCTGTCCGTCTTTATGAACGCGTGGATCTCAGAGACTACAAGAGCTAGAGACTTCTGATTTTGTATTTAAGTTCTCCTATACCATGAGCAGAACAAGTTTACTTCAAATTATCGATAACTATTCTGGTTTCCGATATACACATAATATCGATAACAATAAAATATCGATTTCGGAATATGTAAAAATGAGGGTTGAAATAATGGGTAACGATAGATCTTTTCTGAAAAATTCGTCCAAATCGGTTAAGAAACACCGGAGATAACTAATTTTATCGATTGAAGTTAAGTCAGTATACCAAAGTCTTATATAAATTAAATATATTTATTGCAACTGGGTTCAGGGTATCTTCTAGTCGGGCTCTCCCGACTAGAGCCTTCTTACTTGATTATTTTATTTTATTTGTGTACCTTTAACCCATAAAATGGGTAAAAAAGGGTATAATGGTTTTATGCAAAAGTATGTAACAGGCAGAAGGAAGCATCTCCGACCCCATAAAATATATATATACTTGATCAGCATCAACAGCCGAGACGATATAGCCATGTCGGACTGTCCGTCCGTCTGACCGTCTGTCTGTCCGTCTGTCTGTCTTTATGAAAGCGTGGATCTCAGAGACTACAAGAGCTAGAGACTTCAGATTTTGGATATAAGTTCTCCTATACCATAAGCAGAACAAGTTTGCTTCAAATTATCGATAACTATTATGGTTTCCGATACACAAAAAAAAATATCGAATTTGGAAAATCTAAATATGAGGGTTGAAGTAATGGATAATGATAGAACTTTTCTGAAAATTTCGTCCAAATCGGTTGTGAAACACCGGAGATATTGAACTTAATCGATGGAAGCTAAGCCAGTATACCAAAGTCTTATATAATTTAAATATATTTATTGCAACTGGGTTCAGGGTATCTTCTAGTCGGGCTCTCCCGACTAGAGCCTTCTTACGTGTTTTATATTATTCCTATCTTCTATGCTTATAAATTTGTATGGTCCGGAATATTTACTTTCTAGCTTATGAGCTGTTTCTTTCCTTAACATAATTAATGTTCCTATTTCTAGTTGTATATCATTAAGTTACTAATCATATTCTTATATTCGTTTTTGTTTTTCTATGTCAATCATTGTTTTTGCTCTTTTGTAAGCAATTTCTAATCTAAACTTAAATTCTTTAGCATAATCATCTATGTTGTAAATTGGATCTATTCTAGTTAATCCTTTAAATTCTGCCAATTGTCTTGGAGGTCTTCCGAAGGCAAGCTCGTATGGACAGTATTCATGTACTGTCAGCGGAGTTGTATTGAAACAATAGGTGAAGTGATTCAACCATATGTCCCAATCATCTTTGTCAATCGAAATATATTAACGAATAAATTCATTAAATGTTCAATGACTTCCTTCAAGGTCGGGTGGTGGTGTGCTGTTGCTCAAGTCATTATACTCGATACCGAAGGTAAAGAGTAAATTGGGTTTGTGCAATGTCCGTCATGGTGTCTGTCCGTCTGTCCGCCTGTATGAACGCAAGTTTTTTCCACACCCTTCAAGCTAGAGACTTGAAACTTTCCAATTCTCGTTATCTTTAAGATAGTTAATTAAAGTGTCAAGATTGGGGTTCTACGATAACTGGGGGGCTGGCAAATCGATAAATTCGATAACTCAAAAATGATAAATCCGCATATTTCACACACCCTTACAGCTAGAACTACCAAATTTGGTATGAAGATAGCAATTGACATTCCACACAGATCTGCAGTAAACATTTAGATGCCAAACCCACCCATACCGCCCCCAGCCCCTCTTTCCCCACCTTTTACAAACTTCGAGCTAGAGTCACCAAATTTGGAATGAAGATAGCAATTGACATTTCGCAAAGATCTGCAGTAAAAATTTAGATGCCAAACCCACCCATACCGCCCCCAGCCCCCCTCTCAACAGCTCTTACAAACTTTCAGCTAGAGTCACCAAATTTGGAAGGAAGATAGTTGGTGGCATCCCCATCTGCATCGGATAATCTTTAAGGCAGCGTACACCCCTGCGCCATCCGTACCGCTTTGCAATCAGGCCTCTTTTTACCTGTTTTAATACTGGTATCGAGTAAGCCGCAGTCGGTTGCGTCCGACTGCAACGTTTACACTTGTTTATTAGTGAATTTTTGTATTCAGTACCCATGTCCGTTATAAACGTCTTCATAGGACCGTACGTTAGTACAAAAATTTCAAATATGGCTTTGGCTGCTGTTTTTGCACTTTTATCAGCTACTGGTATTGTAACTAGATATTTAGTGGGATCACATATAATTGTGATTGCATACTCATTGCCATTCTCTGTACGAAGTAGTATCTATTAAAACATTGTCAAAAGCGGTACTTGGTGCGTTGGCTATTATCATTGGTGCTTTAGTATGTGTAGTGGGTTTTGCCTGTTGGCATTTCATTTGGCGCTAGTAATAGTATTTCTTGATTTTTAACAGGGTTCGCGTTATCCCTGTATGGTCACCTTCTATAGGATCGTCATGGTATCTAGACCGGATTGCCTTTATTTGACTTTCGTCATTTTTGTGTATTTGTGTCATCTTTTGTAGTAGCACTACTTTTATTTTCAAATATTTATTGCCAATATTATTAAATTCATTGAGTGATACAAATCCGAAAGTTTGTTCACTTGGTGGCATCTGTAAGTTAACGATTTTATGTATTCCGGCTTCTGAATTAAGCCTTTGAAAAAATTGACCTAAATCGAATTTTTCATTAGAGTACAAATCATTAACTGGATATCGTGAAATAATTCGTTTTCGTTTCTTTAGCAAACAATTATTTTTACCGAATTTTATTTTCACAAATTTCTTTGCGTCATAGTTGCAAACAACTTCATAGACATTGGGCTCTTTTCTTTCTTTTGGCAATTTTATACCCTTAACCCATAAAATGGGTAGAGAGGGTATAATGGTTTTGTGCAAAAGTATGTAACAGGCAGAAGAAAGGGAACTGGGGGCTCTACGCCAAAGGGATGCCGACAATTTATGACTTTTTTTTTACAGTTTAATTACCCCCCCCCCCCCCCCACACCTCATTTATCTTATGACCCTTTTTCGACCCTTTTCTTCAATATGATAATTTATGACCCTTTTTCCCCATGATCGTGTCACTGCTTTGATTAGACTAGGGTGGAGAACAAACGATTAACATTCCTGGGCCACCACTTTATCAGCAGCATCTGTGAGAATCAGTGATCATAGGATTTTGAGTCAAGTGCGCACCTGTTAAACCTGCGTTGCATTATACACCTGCAAGCAAGTCACAATCATAGATGGCATTCTTAAGGACAATAGCAACAAGATTCTTGAGAAGCATGATCAGAAGATATGGAGTCGAGAGGGCGCGTATTTGACGTGCGTTGCATTGTAAACCTGTTTATGGTCATGAGGTGCAGTGTGCAAAGGAAGAAAGGATAGAGAATAGAGAAAAGCGAGCGCTTGTGTAACGTGCGTTGCATTGTTAACCTGAAAGCAAGCAATAATGAATGAATGTTTATGGTCATGAGTAGTAGTAATCAAAGGTTATTGAGTCGAGAGGGCGCGTCTTTGACGTGCGTTGCATTGTTAACCTGTTTATGGTCATGAGGTGCAGTGTGCAAAGGAAGAAAGGATAGAGGATAGAGAAAAGCGAGCGCTTGTTCGATGTACGTTGCATTGTTATGGTAAACAGGAAAAACAACTACAACCCTCGTGTGGGGCTCTTTGAACAAGGGATGGAAATTTTCTTACGCAGCAGCAGCAGCAGCAGCAAGGTCAATACGTTGAGCTTTATGGTTGTGATAATGACAGGATCAGTTTTAGCTATTTAACCAATTAGTGTTAGAGTCAAGTATACTACTGTTTTAAATACATTGCTCTGCACACGTACATTGTTATTGTCAACAGCAAAAACAACAACCTTCGTGGGGGGTTATGTGTGCAAGGATGGGAATTTTCTTTCGCAGCAGCAGCAGCAGCAAGATCAGCACATTGTTTTTAAACAAGAGTATTGAGACTTGCAGATTTAGCTTGAAATATTATAGGGGGAAGTTGTAAGAGGAGGAAAGTGTTAGAATGAGAAAGAGAGAGTTGGTATTAGAGAGAGATCCTGCTTGTATTATTATATTAAAACACGCTCCCTTATGCGATTCTATAACGAGCGTCTATGAAATGCAGGTGGTATTTTAATTGATTGTCCCTCCTTCTAACGCACACCCAACTTGTTCGCTACTTACTTTTCTAACCTTTATTTGCATATATCTGATTTTATTATTGCACTGACTTCTGTTACTTTTGTTGAGCTAATTAGTATAACTTTTTAATAAACCAATGAAAATTTTTTAAATTGGTGTACTTTGTTAATAAACTATCAAATTATGTTTTTCTTATGGGTAGGTTTTAATTTTATTTAAAATTTTTTTTAGATTTTTGTAGTATGTTAAATTTGGGATTTATATTAAGCTTGTTCCGTTGAGGGATTTAGCAAACACAAACACCGAACATTAAGATTAATAACATGTAGTTATAGCCGGTAGAACACACAAGTCATACTCCATGATTTTTGTCGGCTTTATAAAAAGATTTTTTTAAGTCAATATTATAAGCCTAAGTTCTAGTACTCACTATATACATATCTAAAAATGCTTTTATGTATGTCATTATTTTGAAAGCATAAATAAGTTCGTGTAGGTGGTATAATAAATCATGTTTTAACAAAATAATTTTGATCTTAATATTTATACTTCATAGTTTATTGAGATTATTTTTTATTTTTATATTTATTCCCCATATATTGGATTCCGTTCTATCTCAGTACTAATTTATTTTGCTTATACATTCTTTAAATTCTTTAAGGTAATCGTTTAGGCTTATCAAATAATCTTTTCCTTAACTTTCCCTCTGCTCGCTATAAGATTTTCATCAAATTACACTTTTCATATTTAAGATATCCGTCAAAATATTTCTTATACTCAACTAAAATTATTTCATCAAACTCACATATCAAATCAATTTCTAAAATAAAGAAAATTAAAACAGTAATACCCCATTTACACGCTGAAGTTTTTTCGTGAATTTTCTCTCTGAATTTTTTGTTTGAAGACAAGGGTGTAGAGGTGTAAAAATTCAAGCAAAAATTCACTACTTGTTAAGTCGTGAAATTTTCTTCTTATTTTGCTTTGCCTTATTCCGATAGAATGTAAACACAGAGTTGCACAGTGTTTGATGTGAAAAATAAAGTTACTGATACGAAATATAGCACAAGCAAATATTAGCGCAAATAGTAAATATATTGTTGTGGTCTATAAATTATCAATAGAAATGCTATGGAAGAAAAAATTAATCGAACTGGTGTTAACTGTGTCTGTTTATCGACCATAAATTTAAACCAGAGTTGCATTTTCAAAGGAAAAAATTCACTGAAAAACCGACTAGAGCCTTCTTACTTGTTTTATATTATTCCTATCTTCTATGCTTATAAATTTGTATGGTCCGGAATATTTACTTTCTAGCTTATGAGCTGTTTCTTTCCTTAACATAATTAATGTTCCTATTTCTAGTTGTATATCATTAAGTTACTAATCATATTCTTATATTCGTTTTTGTTTTTCTATGTCAATCATTGTTTTTGCTCTTTTGTAAGCAATTTCTAATCTAAACTTAAATTCTTTAGCATAATCATCTAAGTTGGAAATTGGATCTATTCTAGTTAATCCTTTAAATTCTGCCAATTGTCTTGGAGGTCTTCCGAAGGCAAGCTCGTATGGACAGTATTCATGTACTGTCGGCGGAGTTGTATTGAAACAATAGGTGAAGTAATTCAACCATGTGTCCCAATCATCTTTGTCAATCGAAATATATTAACGAATAAATTCATTAAATGTTCGATGACTTTCTTCAAGGTCGGGTGGTGGTGTGCTGTTGCTCAAGTCATTATACTCGATACCGAAGGTAAAGAGTAAATTGGGTTTGTGCAATGTCCGTCATGGTGTCTGTCCGTCTGTCCGCCTGTATGAACGCAAGTTTTTTCCACACCCTTCAAGCTAGAGACTTGAAACTTTCCAATTCTCGTTATCTATAAGATAGTTAATTAAAGTGTCAAGATTGGGGTTCTACGATAACTGGGGGGCTGGCAAATCGATAAATTCGATAACTCAAAAATGATAAATCCGCATATTTCACACACCCTTACAGCTAGAACTACCAAATTTGGTATGAAGATAGCAATTGACATTCCACACAGATCTGCAGTAAACATTTAGATGCCACACCCACCCATACCGCCCCCAGCCCCTCTTTCCCCACCTTTTACAAACTTCGAGCTAGAGTCACCAAATTTGGAATGAAGATAGCAATTGACATTTCGCAAAGATCTGCAGTTAAAATTTAGATGCCAAACCCACCCATACCGCCCCCAGCCCCCCTCTCAACAGTTCTTACAAACTTTCAGCTAGAGTCACCAAATTTGGAAGGAAGATAGTTGGTGGCATCCCCATCTGCATCGGATAATCTTTAAGGCAGCGTACACCCCTGCCCCATCCGTACCGCTTTGCAATCAGGCCTCTTTTTACCTGTTTTAATACTGGTATCGAGTAAGCCGCAGTCGGTTGCGTCCGACTGCAACGTTTACACTTGTTTATTAGTGAATTTTTGTATTCAGTACCCATGTCCGTTATAAACGTCTTCATAGGACCGTACGTTAGTACAAAAATTTCAAATATGGCTTTGGCTGCTGTTTTTGCACTTTTATCAGCTACTGGTATTGTAACTAGATATTTAGTGGGATCACATATAATTGTGATTGCATACTCATTGCCATTCTCTGTACGAAGTAGTATCTATTAAAACATTGTCAAAAGCGGTACTTGGTGCGTTGGCTATTATCATTGGTGCTTTAGTATGTGTAGTGGGTTTCGCCTGTTGGCATTTCATTTGGCGCTAGTAATAGTATTTCTTGATTTTTAACAGGGTTCGCGTTATCCCTGTATGGTCACCTTCTACAGGATCGTCATGGTATCTGGACCGGATTGCCTTTATTTGACTTTCGTCATTTTTGTGTATTTGTGTCATCTTTTGTAGTAGCACTACTTTTATTTTCAAATATTTATTGCCAATATTATTAAATTCATTGAGTGATACAAATCCGAAAGTTTGTTCACTTGGTGGCATCTGTAAGTTAACGATTTTATGTATTCCGGCTTCTGAATTAAGCCTTTGAAAAAATTGACCTAAATCGAATTTTTCATTAGAGTACAAATCATTAACTGGATATCGTGAAATAATTCGTTTTCCTTTCTTTAGCAAACAATTATTTTTACCGAATTTTATTTTCACAAATTTCTTTGCGTCATAGTTGCAAACAACTTCATAGACATTGGGCTCTTTTCTTTCTTTTGGCAATTTTATACCCTTAACCCATAAAATGGGTAGAGAGGGTATAATGGTTTTGTGCAAAAGTATGTAACAGGCAGAAGAAAGGGAACTGGGGGCTCTACGCCAAAGGGATGCCGACAATTTATGACTTTTTTTTTACAGTTTAATTACCCCCCCCCCCCCCCACACCTCATTTATCTTATGACCCTTTTTCGACCCTTTTCTTCAATATGATAATTTATGACCCTTTTTCCCCATGATCGTGTCACTGCTTTGATTAGACTAGGGTGGAGAACAAACGATTAACATTCCTGGGCCACCACTTTATCAGCAGCATCTGTGAGAATCAGTGATCATAGGATTTTGAGTCAAGTGCGCACCTGTTAAACCTGCGTTGCATTATACACCTGCAAGCAAGCCACAATCATAGATGGCATTCTTAAGGACAATAGCAACAAGATTCTTGAGAAGCATGATCAGAAGATATGGAGTCGAGAGGGCGCGTATTTGACGTGCGTTGCATTGTAAACCTGTTTATGGTCATGAGGTGCAGTGTGCAAAGGAAGAAAGGATAGAGAATAGAGAAAAGCGAGCGCTTATGTAACGTGCGTTGCATTGTTAACCTGAAAGCAAGCAATAATGAATGAATGTTTATGGTCATGAGTAGTAGTAATCAAAGGTTATTGAGTCGAGAGGGCGCGTCTTTGACGTGCGTTGCATTGTTAACCTGTTTATGGTCATGAGGTGCAGTGTGCAAAGGAAGAAAGGATAGAGGATAGAGAAAAGCGAGCGCTTGTTCGATGTACGTTGCATTGTTATGGTAAACAGGAAAAACAACTACAACCCTCGTGTGGGGCTCTTTGAACAAGGGATGGAAATTTTCTTACGCAGCAGCAGCAGCAGCAAGGTCAATACGTTGAGCTTTATGGTTGTGATAATGACAGGATCAGTTTTAGCTATTTAACCAATTAGTGTTAGAGTCAAGTATGCTACTGTTTTAAATACATTGCTCTGCACACGTACATTGTTATTGTCAACAGCAAAAACAACAACCTTCGTGGGGGGTTATGTGTGCAAGGATGGGAATTTTCTTTCGCAGCAGAAGCAGCAGCAAGATCAGCACATTGTTTTTAAACAAGAGTATTGAGACTTGCAGATTTAGCTGGAAATATTATAGGGGGAAGTTGTAAGAGGAGGAAAGTGTTAGAATGAGAAAGAGAGAGTTGGTATTAGAGAGAGATCCTGCTTGTATTATTATATTAAAACTCCCTCCCTTATGCGATTCTATAACGAGCGTCTATGAAATGCAGGTGGTATTTTAATTGATTGTCCCTCCTTCTAACGCACACCCAACTTGTTCGCTACTTACTTTTCTAACCTTTATTTGCATATATCTGATTTTATTATTGCACTGACTTCTGTTACTTTTATTGAGCTAATTAGTATAACTTTTTAATAAACCAATGAAAATTTTTTAAATTGGTGTACTTTGTTAATAAACTATCAAATTATGTTTTTCTTATGGGTAGGTTTTAATTTTATTTAAAATTTTTTTTAGATTTTTGTAGTATGTTAAATTTGGGATTTATATTAAGCTTGTTCCGTTGAGGGATTTAGCAAACACAAACACCGAACATTAAGATTAATGACATGTAGTTATAGCCGGTAGAACACACAAGTCATACTCCATGATTTTTGTCGGCTTTATAAAAAGATTTTTTTAAGTCAATATTATAAGCCTAAGTTCTAGTACTCACTATATACATATCTAAAAATGCTTTTATGTATGTCATTATTTTGAAAGCATAAATAAGTTCGTGTAGGTGGTATAATAAATCATGTTTTAACAAAATAATTTTGATCTTAATATTTATACTTCATAGTTTATTGAGATTATTTTTTATTTTTATATTTATTCCCCATATATTGGATTCCGTTCTATCTCAGTACTAATTTATTTTGCTTATACATTCTTTAAATTCTTTAAGGTAATCGTTTAGGCTTATCAAATAATCTTTTCCTTAACTTTCCCTCTGCTCGCTATAAGATTTTCATCAAATTACACTTTTCATATTTAAGATATCCGTCAAAATATTTCTTATACTCAACTAAAATTATTTCATCAAACTCACATATCAAATCAATTTCTAAAATAAAGAAAATTAAAACAGAAATACCCCATTTACACGCTGAAGTTTTTTCGTGAATTTTCTCTCTGAATTTTTTGTTTGAAGACAAGGGGAGTAGAGGTGTAAAAATTCAAGCAAAAATTCACTACTTGTTAAGTCGTGAAATTTTCTTCTTATTTTGCTTTGCCTTATTCCGATAGAATGTAAACACAGAGTTGCACAGTGTTTGATGTGAAAAATAAAGTTACTGATACGAAATATAGCACAAGCAAATATTAGCGCAAATAGTAAATATATTGTTGTGGTCTATAAATTATCAATAGAAATGTTATGGAAGAAAGAATTAATCGAACTGGTGTTAACTGTGTCTGTTTATCGACCATAAATTTAAACCAGAGTTGCATTTTCAAAGGAAAAAATTCACTGAAAAACTTCAGCGTGTAAATGCGACCTGAATTCCGAAGAAGTTTTAAAACAGAATGAAAAAAAAAAAAACTTCATGAAAAAACTTCAGCGTGTAAATGGGGTCTAAGATGTTCTTAGCAGCTTGATTTTTTTTATAAACGGGTTTAACTATACTCTTTCCCAATATGCTACTTACGATAAAAATGTATAAAGAATGTGTTTTGTACTGTACTGTACTGACTTCAAAAATTCTTCTATTGATGTTGTCTGCTACCCTATCTTAATTTGTTTTATATTTAATCGTTTTCTTCAACTTAGTATTCTTCTGATTTTTAAACATTTTATGTTATGTAGTTAGCTATTTTGATTAGGCTTTACGCTTAAAACGAGATAGACTGTATTATTGTCCTTAACAAGTTCTCTTAATTTTAAAAGGGAAATCGATCGGTCATTGATTTTTCACTTTATAATTGATTGCTTTAATATATTTTAACTGTCAACCTATATACCTTTCTACTTTTTTATTGATTATGTTAGATTTTTATATTTGCAAACTCATTGCTTAAACTAAGAAAATTTCGTTACTAATTTCTTATAATTGATGGATAGTAATATTTTATTTCATTATTCTCCCCATTTTCTTGCATTTAATAAGGAAGTGCATTGAACTAGCTTAACAGTTCGAGATATGAGTCTTACACTGTATCGAAAAGTATGAATACGTTAGGTGTTTCAATTTAAGGGTTAAGTATCTACTACTACTGTTCCTTAACTGTGATAGTTGCAGTTTTGTAACATCTTACTTCCATTTTTATACTCGATACCGAAGGTAAAGAGTATATTGGTTTTGTGTAATGTCCGTCATGGTGTCTGTCCGTCTGTCCGTCCGTATGTGTGCAAGTTTTTTCCACACCCTTCAAGCTAGGGACTTGAAACTTTCCAATTCTCTTTATCTATGAGATAGTAAATTAAAGTGTCAAGATTGGGGTTCTACGATAACTGGGGGGCTGGCAAATCGATAAATTCGATAACTCAAAAACGATAAATCCGCATATTTCACACACCCTTACAGCTAGAACTACCATATTCGGTAAGAAGATAGCTACTAGCAACTCCCAAAAAACTGCATCAAAAATTTTGGAGCCACGCCCCCCCATTCCGCCCCCAGACCCACCGCATTTTAAAGTCAAAAAAGCCTATATCTCCCACAGTTTTTGAGCTAGAGACACCAAATTTGGTGCCAATTTAGCTGATGATGACCCCCCAAAAACTGCACCAAAAGTTTGGATGCTACGCCCACCATTACCGCACTAGCCGCCCCCAGATGCCCCAACGCTTCGTAAAAAACTGGAATGCGTGTATCTTTCAGAGTAGTGGAGCTAGAGCCACCAAATTTGGTAGGAAGATAGCTGGTAACGACCCCAAAAGAACTGCATCAAAGTTTTGGTGCCACGCCCCCCCATTCCACCCCCAGATCACCGCATTTTAAAGTCAAAAAAGCCTATATCTCCCACAGTTTTTGAGCTAGAGCCACCAAAATTGGTGCCGATTTAGCTGATGATGACCCCCCAAAATCTGCATCAAAAGTTTGGATGCCACGCCCACCAATACCACCCTATCCACCCCCAGATGCCCCAACGCTTCGTCAAAAACGGGAATGCGTGTATCTTCCAGAGTAGTGGAGCTAGAGCCACCAAATTTGGCAGAAAGATAGCTTGCAACGACCCCCAAAAAACTGCATCAAAGTTTTGAAGCCACGCCAAACCATTCCGCCCCGCTTTCCCCACCTTTTTCGAACTTTTAGCTAGAGTCACCAAATTAAGTATGAAGGTAGCAATTGACATTCCACATAGATCTGCATCAAAAATTTGGATGCCACGCCCAGCCATACTGCCCCCAGCCCCCCTTTCCCCACTTTTTACAATTTTCGAGCTACATACACCAAATTTGGTATGAAGATAGCAATTGACATTCCACATAGATCTGCAGCAAAACTTTGGATGCCACGCCCACCCATACCGCCCCCAGCCCCCCTTTCCCCATTTTTTACAAATTTCGAGCTAGAGTCACCAAATTTGGTATGAAGATAGCAATTGACATTCCACACAGATCTGCATCAAAAATTTGGATACCGCCCCCAGCCCCCCTTTCCCCACATTTAACAATTTTCGAGCTAGAGTCACCAAATTTGGTATGAAGATAGCAATTGACATTCCACACATATCTGCATCAAAAATTTGGATGCCACGCCCAGCCATACTGCCCCCAGCCCCCCTTTCCCCACTCTTTACAAACTTCGAGCTGGAGTCACCAAATTTGGTATGAAGATAGCAATTGACATTTCACAAAGATCTGTAGTAAAAATTTGGATGCCACACCCACCCATACCGCCCCTAGCTCCTCTTTCCCCACCTTGTACAAACTTCGAGCTAGAATCACCAAATTTGGTATGTAGATAACAATTGACATTTCGCAAAGATCTACCGTACAAATTTAGATGCCACACCCACCCATACCGCCCCAAGCCCCCCTTTCAACCGATCTTACAAACTTTCAGCTAGAGTCGCCAAATTTGGAAGGAAGATAGTTGGTGGCATCCCTATCTGCATCGGAGAATCTTTAAGGCAGCGTACACCTCTGCCCCATCCGTACCCCTTTGCAATCAGGCCTCTTTTTACCTGTTTTAATACTGGTATCGAGTATGCCGCAGTCGGTTGCGTCCGACTGCAACGTTTCCACTTGTTTTTACTTGGTCCAAACGCTTTATCTAACTGTCCCTCAAGCTCTAACTCATTTAGACTGAGATTAAAACTATCATCACTTACTACATTTGACTGATTATAATCTTTATTGCCTGCTGTAGCGAGTTTAGTATAGCTTTGTTCACTCGATATAAGCAAATCATGCATTGGCTGTTTTTCATTAATTTCCCCATCTATTGCGTCATAAAATTCACTAGTATTATTTCCATTCTCTGCCACCTCATTTACACTTTTATCTTTCTCTTCTTTGTTGATTCGGGGGTATTGGTGCGTCTAGAAAAACTTTGCACACCAAAATTTGCCTACTTGCTGCTAATATAACTTAGACTAAACGTAACACACTTACATTAATAATATACAATTTCGAACAAGTAAAATAGGTTCGTACACTTGCAAAAAAGAAACGGATTTCCGCTTCTTAATGAATAAGTGCATTCACATATAAGAGAACAATGCGCTTGAAAATAATTTTCAATATTTGATGTACATGAATCTTTTCGCGTGCACATTGTTTTTTTTTTTCAAATTTGTGTGCCTTTGACAATTGATTTACGACCCAAGTAGCGTTTGTTGTTGTTGTAAGTGTTGTTGTTGGGCCCGCACTGCTACTTTTTGTTAGTGTCGTTGATTAAAAAAAAAACAACAACAACAAAACATAACTTGGTCCGTGTAGAAAAATTTTGCACACCAAAATACATATGTTGTGGGAGTGGATTTGCCTACTTGCTGCTAATATAACTTAGACCCCTTTTACACGATGAAGTTTTTTCATGAAGTTTTTTTTTCATTCTGTTTTAAAACATCTTCGCAAATCAGGTCGCATTTACACGATGAAGTTTTTTCATGCAGCATTTTCTTTGTAAATGCAACTCTGATTTAAATTTATGGTTGATAAACATACATCTTTGCCATCGATTGTTTTATTTGGTAACATATATTGATTGAAGAAGTAACAAGTAAATCAAATGGATTCAGTGAACATTTCTACTTATAATTTCTTAACCAAAACAATGTATTTACTATTGGCGCTAATATTTGCTTGTGCGATATTTCGTATCGATAACTTTATTATTCACATCAAACACTGTGCAGCTCTGTGTTTACATGCAATCGGAATAGGGCAAAGCAAATTGAGAAAAATAAATCACTGCTTCACAAGTCATGAAGCATTGCATGCAGCTGTTACCCCTCTACTCCCTTTGCCAACAAACGAATGCTTCACACGCAAAAACTTCATCGTGTAAAAGGGGTCTTAGACAAAACGTATAACTTACATTAATAATATACAATTTCGAACAAGCAAAGGCCGTTCACATTAGTTTTTATACAAATCTATGTACGCTGTTCGTCCCAAATTCAAAGAGCCGCTTAAAATTTAACAGAGCGCGCGCGTTGCTCTTATGATAATTAGATAATTTCAAATCTCGCTCCGATCATGCTCCTCTGTTGTTGCTCATTTACGTTCTCTCTATATTTTATGTGCGCGCTTTGCATGACAATCATAAAGTTCAATAGCCCTACCTCCTCCGCACTCACTAAATCAAAGCTCAAGGCTAAAGTACGTGTGAGTTTAGGCTATGCAATTCACTTAACTGCAGCCTCTTAGATATGTTTTGTTTTGATTCAGTGCGTGCGAAGAAGGCAGCGATACTCAGCTCTTTGTTTGACTTGCAGACCGCGCGCATACTTTGTCATCCAGCGTCGAACATGAAGAGCGATGCGCGAGCGCGTTCAAGTTTAAGTTGCCTCTTTGGGTTTATGACCAACTGCGTTCAATTCACCACAACACGAGAATGAGCGAATCTGAAAACATTTAGGAAGGTTAAAAGGTACCCTGAACCCGTGTATGAAGTGACTTGCAGTAGTGCAGTTTTTCTTGACTTAACTTTAATATAAAATATCTCCTGTGTTTCAAATCAAATCAAAATCAAATGGATCAAATTTTCGCAGAAGTAATAAAGTTTTCCATAGTTTCAACTTATATTTTTATATTTTCTTAGTTCGAGATTTTTTCGTTATCGATTCCATATGTATATCGGAAACGAGAATAGTAATCGATTGTTTGAAATAAAGTTCATCTGCCTATGACTTAGGAGTAGTTATGTTCCAAATTTGAAGACTCTAGCTCTTATAGTTCATTCATACGGACGGACGGACGGACGGACAGACTCACATGGCTGTATCGACTTGGCTGTTGATGCTGATCAAGATTATATATACTTTATATGGTGTCGGAGATGCTTCTTTTTGCCTGTTACATACTTTTGCACAAAACAAATATACCCTTTTTTACCCATTTCAGTGTAAATATAACTGTGAATGCAAAAGATTTGTTGTTGCTGTTTTTTTTCTATCGCTTCAGGCTTATTATAAGCCGTTGTATGCACACACGAATTTGAAACAACAAGGGACGACTAAGAGGAATGCGATTGGCTTAAGAGCATGATAATGTGATATTGTTCTGTAGATGAGATCAATTCACATAAATAACTGTAACTCTTTCACTCTCAGGGAATTTAACAATTTTTACTTTAGTGTGCCATTTGCGTATTGCTTCATTTCATTTCTAAAAGTGATACAAGAATGAACGGTCAAAATTATTGTAGTGCTTTGCCTGCTGTGGCCCTGCCACAGTATTATATGCAGCCGCTGCAGCCACAGCTTCAGCAGCTGTATCAGCAGCAGCCGCAACTAAATTTTCAACCGCAGTCGTTTCAGCCGCTGCAGCTTCAGCCGCAGCACCATCAGCAGCTTCAGCCGCAACACCATCAGCAGCAGCAGCTTCAGCCGCATCAGCAGCAGCTGTTTCAGCCACACCAGCGGCAGCATCAGCGCCAGCCTCAACAACAACAACATTTCAAAAAGGCAAAGCTGCGCCAGCAACAGACTGTCACCAAGCTGCACAGCCAGATCAAAAAAAATCAACAAAAAATTAGAATTTATAATTAAAAAGCAAAAACAAATAGAGAAACAAAACGAAATAAAATTAAATGGGTTAAAATTATAAATAAGAAACGAATATAAATTAGAAATTAAAAACCTGCAAAATGAAATAAAAAACATGAACCTAAATGAAAATTAAAACAACTAAACTGCCGCCTTTTTACTTTAGTGAGTGTGTTTGCATCAAAGCGATTATTACTTTTGAGTTGTCTTTTGTTACTTTGTTTTGCAAACGCAGAAAAGGTTTTAGTCGAGAAATCCCGACTAAAACATACCCTGTATTAAAATTACTTGCGGTAGTGCAGTTTTTCTTGACTGAACTTTAATATTTCTTAACCGATTTGGATCAAATTTTCACAGAAGTTATAAAGTTATCCATAGTTTCAACTCCTATTTTTACATTTTCTAAATTCGAGATTTTTTCGTTATCGATTCCATATGTATATCGGAAACGATAATAGTTATCGATAGTTTGAAATAAACTTGATCTGCCTATGGATTAGGAGAAGTTATGATCCAAATTGGAAGTTTCTAGCATTTTTAGTCTTTGAGATTGACGCGTTCATACAAACGGACGGACGGACGGACAGACTGACAGAAGGACATACGGTCATGGCTTTATCGACTCGGCTGTTTATGCTGATCAAGAATATATATACTTTATATATGGGGTTGGAGATGCTCCTTTTTGCCTGTTACACACTTTTACACAAAACAAATATACCCATTTCATGGTTTAGGGTATACAAAAATTTTATATTTTACGCATCGATTGCTTGCAAAACAAAGCTTTCTAATATTTTGTAGCCACAGTAAGATAACAGAGAGAAGAACAAAGAAGAAGAAATATAACTGTTAATGGTACTCACTGCAAGCAGCATGCTCAGCTGAGTGAATATATGCATGTCTGCATCACAAAGAGCGGCTTAAAGCTTGATCAGCGCGTGCGTCGCTCTTATGACTGCCGCTACATATAAAATAATTTGAATGCAATCATGCGTCTTTGTTGTTATTTACGCTCACTCTTTTGTTTATGCGCGCGCTCTGCATGTCAAACATAAATCTTAATATCCCTATTAGGGTTACCAACTCTGTCCGAAGTCCAACCCGGAGATTCAATTTCCAGGGGGGGGGGGGGGGGGGGAATACATTTTCTTAAAATTTTTTATTTTTTTTCCACCGTATACTATATTATTTTAAAAAACGTTGTCTAGTTTAAGTTGCACTAATCTAATAAATTCTGTAATATATTCACTACACGAAGTTCATAGTACAATTTTAAATGTTTTGTCACAGTCACGAGTCAATACAGCAGGTCGTACAAAACTAATTATCAGGATAGCTCCTGCTTTCTTCGGGCTTTCTATCTTCTAGCATTGCCGCTTTTTGCTCCATGCTGTAACAACGAAAGTGCACAATTAGTTGATGATTCTCAAATATACATTTTTAACATATGGATATTTATTGTCATTCACCTATTTGCTCTTATCTAGGAATATTTTTCCTGTGTCATGGATTTTTTGAGAAGTGGAATTTGTTCCGGCTGTGATAAAAATTTCTCGAACTCGTCACAACTCATGTCGTAGTTCAATTTGTTGACCAGTTAAGCTTTGACGACTTCCACACGCAATCGATTCCTTAAATCAGTCCACACATTACACATTATGGAAAAGACTTTCTCCACATAGGCGTTGCTGATTGGAATGGATAGAATTTTCCCAACGATTTTCGGCAGTTCCTTGAATCCATCACAGCTCCGAAAGATCTCGGCGTACTTTTGATCCAAGCAAAGCTGAAGATCCTTTATTCGTGGAAAAACTGAAGCAAGTAGAATTGCTTCGTTATACAATGTATTTTCGTCTTCTTTGATTTTGACAGCTTTTGCAGCTTTCAATAAATCCTGGTATGCCGGTGCGTTGTTTTTCAGGTTAATGATGGAAAAATATTGAAACGGGCTGTTCTCATAGTCGTACCATTTACGGAGATACTCAATGGCTCTTTGATAAACCTTTTTCGCTTCTTCTTCGAATTTGGTCCTTTTTCCTCGGTCGAGATGATCCAAACTATTATTCACTCTGCTGCCGTAAAATCCATCATTCAGTCTTGACTGAATTTGATCTGCCAATTTCACCATGTTATCATGTATATCACAGCTCATCACAGCATCAGCCTCCAAGGATTTTATATTTATTGTCAATACATTCATAAAGTGGTGCACAAAATACAAATAACATTCCGCCACGGTCAAAGGGGCGTTCAAGTCGTTCACTTCATTTTCCTGACCTCCCACAAACTTCCATACAGTTTTGTCTACTTCTTCTTCTCCTTGACTTATGAAATATTGCTTGATGGCTGGCCATTTGGCGATGATTCTTTCCACAGCGGGAAATAGAGACAACCACCTCATGACGACATGTCGCAAAATGTCTTGAAATTCCATATCAAAATTGTCAAAGCATTTTTTCAATTGTTCAATATTTTTTGCACTCGATGAGAATTCAGCATATGTTCTCAAGACCAAAGTTTCAACGTCATAAGGTAACAACTTGCAAGCGTGTCTGCCAGCATTATGTATGATATGGGCGTTGCAATTGCTTTTGATAATGTCCGGATGTGTATCGGAAAGTTTTTGGAAAACTGAGTTGTGCTCGCCATAATTCACAGCAGCATTATCTGCAGAATAAGAGCTAACATTTTCCACATCGAGACCGTGCGTTCCATCAAAGTAGAGCGTAAAGCGAAACAGAGCTAAACGAGACACGTACAATTTCAGTGAATCGCCGTAGTGCTGCGAGCAATTTCGGTGAATTCCAGGGTTGATATAACACAGCGCTAAGCGAAACAGCGTTAAGCGGGGTCTTACTGTATACATAAATAATCCAATAAATAAATTGTTTACCTTTGACAGGCATAAAAGCTGTCATAAGTTGATTAGTCTGAATCGTTTGCGTAGTTTTGACGTGAGAAACACTTTTTAGATGGGCTTTAACAGCTTTTTCCCCATCATGTTTAACTGTGAATCTGATATTACACTTTGTGCACTCTGCCGTGTCAGTGTCTTTTTTTTTCAACCACTCTTTATAAGCTTCAACTTTCAGCCATTCTTCTAAAAATTTACAGAAATATTTCTTTTTCTTCGGGGGTCCACCGTCCACACTGGCCAGTTTCGACATTTTTGTATATTCAACGAATGGTTATGGTACGAACTATCGTGGAGGTGTAATTACACTTCAAGAACGACGGAGAGGAATCGGTTTTCTACTTGCATCGCAGTATTGCACACGCCACATATATGTCACACTTGAATATCGTATACGCGAATATCAGCTATGATCACCGAATCACACTGTTCGCCTGATTCTATTGGCTTACAATTTAAAGCAACGGCATTTAAAAAATGTGCAAGCCGTGCGACAGTAGGACAAGGTTTCAAATTTAATATAATTTTTTAATAGCACTTAGTTCATTAATTATCTCATAAAAACTTTAGCTATTGTTATTTGTTTCAAATATAGCAACCAATACATAAATAAAAAATTCCATGTCCTTATTAAATTACAAATTATTTACACTTTTTTTCTGTTTTTGGCTGCAACCGCCCACTGTGCACTTCATTTAGTGTATTCTTTAGGGTTACCAAACAACATAATATTCACTCGTTTTGTTTTTAATTTGTATGGCCTAAATTTATGTAAGAAAAACGTTACAGTGGCAACTCTTCGAATGAAACCAATGCCGTATTATAACGGGAACACACTCGGTTGTTGCAATCTGGTCTCTATCATTCTTTTTACAGTAGACATATAACCTCTATATAATATATAAGTTTATTTATTTATTTATTATATTTATTTTGCCAGAGCGAGCAGCGCTCCCAAAGCTGTTGCGGGAAATTTGAAAAATTCACAAACAGAAAAAAATGAGAGACATTGAGCGCGTTTTGTCTTGTTTGGCTTCAGGCCCGGAGAAATTCGTTTTTTACCCGGAGACCCGTAGATCATCCTCGAAACCCGGAGCCTCCGGGTGAAACCCGGACAGTTGGTAACCCTAATCCCTATCTCCTCCGCACTCTCTAAGCTAAGCTTGCCATAACTAAGAGGCTGCAGTTAAGGGAATGGCATTGCCTAATTTGCACCCACTATACCTAGCTCTTAAGTGCAAGCGTTGTATGTTAGAGCTCGGTGTCTGTTGCTTAGATGAATAACTGTAATGCTCTTTCCAACATTATGTTTTTACATACAATGGTAAGAGAATTGGTTATGCATTTTCTATATACATATATAAAAGAGTTCGTCCGCGTTAAAATGGATCAGCCACAGCCTAAACGAAAAGAGCTAGAATGCTGAAATTTTCACACAATTTTTTATGCAGGTATTCTGTTTGTCCTAAGAAAGGATTTTTATTTTGGACAACTCCTTCAAGTACCTCCCATACGATTTGGAGCACTTTTTACCCATTTTAAAAAACAAATTACAATTACAACAAGTACCCATTCCACTACTGTCGCCTGATTGTCGCACAAGCTGAGGGTTTGATCGCGAGCGAGAATACAAAAACAAAACAAATGCGCAGTGACGCCTTCGCGTCGCACAAGCAAAATCATAAAAAAAGGTACGACACTTGCAAAAACGAAACGGATTTCTACTTCTTAATGAATATGTGCATACACAATTGAGTAACAATGCGCTTGAAAATAATTTTCATAATTTTATGTACATGTATCACTTCGCACAGTGCATATTCTTTTTATACTCGATACCGAAGGTAAAGAGTATATTGGTTTTGTGCAATGTCCGTCATGGTGTCTGTCCGTCTGTCCGTCTGTCCGTCCGTCCGTCTGTCCGTCTGTCCGTCCGTATGTGTGCAAGTTTTTTCCACACCCTTCAAGCTAGGGACTTGAAACTTTCCAATTCTCTTTTTCTATGGGATAGTAAATTAAAGTGTCAAGATTGGGGTTCTACGATAACTGGGGGGCTGGCAAATCGATAAATTCGATAACTCAAAAACGACAAATCCGCATATTTCACACACCCTTACAGCTAGAACTACCAAATTTGGTAAGAAGATAGCTACTAGCAACCCCCAAAAAACTGCATCAAAAATTTTGGAGCCACGCCCCCCCATTCCACCCCCAGACCCCCCGCATTTTAAAGTCAAAAAAGCCTATATCTCCCACAGTTTTTGAGCTAGAGCCACCAAATTTGGTGCCAATTTAGCTGATGATGACCCCCCAAAAACTGCACCAAAAGTTTGGATGCCACGCCCACCAATACCGCCCTAGCCGCCCCCAGATGCCCCAACGCTTCGTAAAAAACGGGAATGCATGTATCTTCCAGAGTAGTGGAGCTGGAGCCACCAAATTTGGTAGGAAGATAGCTGGTAACGACCCCAAAAGAACTGCATCAAAGTTTTGGAGCCACGCCCACCCATCCCGCCCCCAGCCCCCCCGCATTTGGAAATCAGAAAAGCCTATATCTCCCACAGTTTTTTAGCTAGAGTCACCAAATTTGGTGCCAAGATAGATGATGATGACCCCCCAAAAACTTCATCAAAAGTTTGGATGCCACGCCCACCAATAACGCCCTAGCCACCCCCATCTGCCCCAACGCTTCGTCAGAAACGGGAATGCGTGTATATTCCAGAGTAGTGGAGCTAGAGCCACCAAATTTGGTAGGAAGATAGCTGGCAACGACCCCCAACAATCTGCATCAAAGTTTTGGAGCCTAGCCCATCCATTCCGCCCCCCTTTCCCCACCTTATACAAACTTTGAGCTAGAGTCACCAAATTTGGTATGAAGTTAGCATTTGACATTCCACAAGGACCTGCAGCAAAAATTTGGATGCCACGCCCAACCATACCGCCCGCAGCCCCCCTTTCCCCACTTTATACAAACTTTGAGCTAGAGTCACCAAATTTGGTATGAAGGTAGCATTTGACATTCCACAAGGATCTGCAGCAAAAATTTGGATGCCACGCCCAACCATACCGCCCGCAGCCCCCCTTTCCCCACTTTATACAAACTTCGAGCTAGAGTCACCAAATTTGGTATGAAGATAGCAATTGACATCCCACATAGATCGGCACCAAAAATTTGAATACCACGCCCAACCATACCGCCCCCAGCCCCCTTTCCCCACTTTTACAAACTTTGAGCTAGAGTCACCAAATTTGTTATGAAGGTAGCATTTGACATTCCTCAAGGATCTGCAGCAAAAATTTGGATGCCACGCCCAACCATACCGCCCGCAGCCCCCCTTTCCCCACTTTATACAAACTTCGAGCTAGAGTCACCAAATTTGGTATGAAGATAGCAATTGACATCCCACATAGATCTGCACCAAAAATTTGAATGCCACGCCCAACCATACCGCCCCCAGTCCCCCTTTCCCCACTTTTACAAACTTTGAGCTAGAGTCACCAAATTTGGTATGAAGATAGCAATTGACATCCCACATGGATGGGCATCAAAATTTTTAATACTGGTATCGAGTATACCGCAGTCGGTTGCGTCCGACTGCAACGTTTCCACTTGTTTTTCTTCAAATTTGTGTGCCTTTGACAATTGATTTACTACCCAAGTAGCGTTTGTTGTTGTTGTCAGTGTTGTTGTTGGACCCGCACTGCTACTATTTGTTGGTGTCATTGATTTTAAAAAACAACAACAACATAACAAAACTTGGTGCGTCTAGAAAAATTTCCCACACCAGATTATGTTTTGGGGGTGGATTCGCCTACTTGCTGCTTATATAACTTGGACAAAACGTCACACACTAACATTATTGATATATTATTGATATACAATTTCGAATAAGCAAAGGGCGTTCACATAAGCGCGCGTGTTGCTCTTTTGATAATCAGATAATTTGAAATCTCGCTCCGATCATGCTCCTTTGTTGTTGCTCATTTACGTTAACTCTCTATTTTATGTGCGCGCTTTGCATGTCAATAATAAAGTTTAATAACCCTAGCTACTCCGCACACACACTAAATTAAAGCTAACGCCAATATACAATTCACTAAACTGCAGCCTCTTAGATATGTTTTGCATTGATTCAGTGCGTGTGCAGAAGGTAGCGATACTACGCTCTTTGTTTGAGTTGCAGAGCGCGCGCATATATAAGAGAGTTAGCCGAAATAGCTATAATTGGTGATGGAGCCTGCCTTTTTAAAGCTCTTCTAAACAATATTAGTGCGCTATGTCATACTTATGGTACTGCATGTGAGCTTCAAGCAGCAGCAGAAATTTTTGCTTTAAATTTCATAGTTTTTCAAAATGGAAATTTATTACAAGCATTTGGAAATAATATGCATCCTGTTAAAAGATTGTGTTTTACCGGTCCATTAATGAATGGACATTTTGATGTTTATATTCCTTTAGAGGAAGTATTAACTCAAGATTCTGATACGTCAAGTGAATGTAAAACTGAAAATGTTAAAAATCCCGATAAAAGACTTTGTCGATTCACCGGCAAAACAGAAAAGAAAAGTAAAAAATAAACGTTCATTTGAAAAAAATAGTGATATCAATAGGGGTAAGCGCATAGAAGCATCAAAAAGATTTCAGGTTAATAATTCTGAAGCTCATTTAGTTGCAGTGAGAAGAGATAAGGCTAATAATCCTGAAGCTCATAGAGTAGCAGTGAGAAGACATCAGGCTAATAATCCTAATGCACGTCAAGAAAGGCGTTTGCGTGCATGGAGTGTTAAAGCCATGTCTGGCTTAAACTATGATTTTGAAATAGCTTACAAGTCAGATAAAATTACTCAACTTGGTAGTATGAATTTTATATGCAAACATTGTAATGCTTTAAAATGGAAAAATGAGCCTTTGGGTATCTGTTGCAAGGCAGGACAAGTTAAATTTTAACAAAATGAAAATGATCCACTTAAAAGCTTAATAATTGGTGGACATCCAAAGCATGATCATTTCATTGATCGTATAAGAAAGTATAACAGTTGCTTTCAAATGACTTCTTTTGGAATTACAAAAATTATAAATGAAGGTTGGTCAACCTTTAAAGTCCAAGGAGAAGTGTATCACCTAATTGGAAGTGTCCGACCTTTGCCAAATGAAGAAATGCAGTTTCTTCAAATTTATTTTGTTGGTGATGATGAAAAGGAAGCTCAACTACGTTGCAAAAATATTTCAAATGTTGATTTAAGCGTAGTAAAGGATCTTCAATGTATGTTTCATCATCATAATCGTTTTGTTAAAGATCTAAAAATGGCTCTCAATTAAATACCAACAAATACTAAAGACTCTAAATTGATTATACATGCTGATCGAACACCCGCTGGTGCTCACAAAGGGCTTTTCAATGCACCTCAATCAAGTGAAGTAGCTTTATTTATTGTTGGTCAGCAATTTGAAAAGCGCGATATTATTATTGAAAGCCAGAATAATAAAATAACATCGTATAAGTGAGGTGCATCGATCATACGATGCCTTACATTACCCTTTGCTATTTCCTTATGGCGAAGATGGCTATTCAGTGGACATACCACAATGGAATCCATTATTAAAAAGGAGAAACAAAAAAAAAAAAAAATGATATCTACGTTAAGCTTTTACAGCTATAAAATAATGATTCGTCAATCTGCGATAAATCATTTACTTTATTGTCGTTCCCTTTTTAGTCAGTTTTTGGTTGATATGTATGCTAAAATTTAAACAGAAAGGTTAAATTATATTCGCTACAATCAAGCGAAACTCAGAGCCGATAGCTATATACATCTACAAGATGCAATAGGCCAACTAGATGTTGTCGCAGCTCAACTTGGTCAAATGGTAATTTTACCATCTTCTTTTACAAGCTCTGCACGATATATGCATGAAAAGACTCAAGATGCTATGACATATGTTCGCCATTATGGGCGACCAGATCTTTTCATAACATTCACATGCAATCCACAATGGAGTGACATAAAAAGTGTTTTATTACCGGGTCAAAAACCGCATGATCGTCACGATATTATAGCTCGAGTTTTTCATTTAAAAGTTAAAGCTTTAATGTCACTATTGATAAAAGGTTCTTTGTTTGGAAGCGTGCAATGTTTCATGTACTCTGTGGAATGGCAACATATACACATTCTACTTTGGTTAGAAAATAAAATAAGAGCAGATAAAATCGATAAAATTATCTGTGCCGAAATACCAAACGCAGATGAGGATCTTTTGTTATATACATTGTTAAGTCAAATATGATTCATGGTCCTTGCGGTGCATTTAATAATAAATCGCCACACATGAAAAATTGAAAATGAACCAAAAGGTTTCCTCGACTGTGACTGGAAAAGAAAGTAACCCTTTATATCGTAGAAGAGCGATAGAAGATGGTGGCAATGGTAATTGCATAGATAATCGTTGGGTTGGGCCTTACAACTGTGTACTATTGAGAACATTTGAAGCTCACATAAATGTTGACTATTGTAGTTCTGTAAAGTCTATTAAATACATTTGTAAATATGTATGTTAACACGGGCAGCGATCAAGCGTCATTTACTCTTGAATACCAACGCAATGAAATTAATATGTACGAAATTGGCCGTTATATAAGTAGCTCAGAAGCGGTATGGAGAATCCTTACATTTCCCATACATGAACGTTTTCCGGCTATTACACACTTAGCTGTTCATTAAGAAAATGGTCAACGGATATATTTTAACCCCAATAATCCGCAACAATTACTTGACAGATTAAGCACTTCACCCAAAACCACTTTGCTAGCCTTCTGTGAGCTATGCACACGTGATGAGTTTGCAAGAACGCTTCTATATTGTGAAGTTCCACCGTATTTTAAAAGGAACAATAAAGAATTTCAAAGAAGAAAACGAGGGCATGATGTGCCAAATTTTCTTGGAGTTAAAAGAGATTCAGCTTTGGGAAGAGCTTACACTATTCATCTCAATAATACAGAATGTTTTTATTTAAGACTTTTATTACATGTTGTAAGGGGCGCAACTTCATTTTTAAATTAAATTAAATTAATATTAAATTTTAATATAAATTAAAATACGCATCATTTCAATTGGCGTGTAAAGCTCTAGGATTACAAGAAGATGATAAGCACTTGGATTCAACTATAGCCGAAGCTGTCATATGTCAAAATCCTACAAAACTGAGAGAACTTTTTGCAATAATGTTAGTATTTTGTCAAATTTCAGATGCTCTTAAACTTTGGAATACTTATAAAGAGAGTTTCTCAGACGATATTTTAAGAGCCTTTCATTTTTCACAAGACATAAATATTGATGAAAGTATTGTGAATAATGTATTAAATAAATGTCTTATTTACATTGAAGATATTGTACTGTCTACTGGTGGTCAAAACTTGACTTATTATGGACTTCCACTACAATTAGATCAGAGGAGATTGTTCCAAATATTGAATATCATAGAGAAACAAATTATGAAAATTGCGATAGTTTTGTTGTTAATAATGAGCTACTCCTTACTGCTGAGAAAAAACAAGTATACGAAAAGATACTACATGGCGTTGAAGCAGAAAAGGGAGAAATCTATTTTTTAGATGGACCTGGTGGAACAGGTAAAACGTATATTTTAAATTTATTTTTGGCAAAGGTACGGCAAAGTAAAAAAATTGCATTGACCGTTGCTTCTTCCGGTATCGCAGCCACTTTACTTAATGGTGGTCGCTCAGCGCATTCTACACTTAAGATTCGAATTAATTTGATTCATTTAGAAACACCACATTGCTCAATTTCAAAGCAATCTAATATTGCTGCTCTGCTCAAAGATTGCAAGCTTATTGTTTGGGGTGAGTGTACTATGGGCCATTAAGGTGCTTTTGAAGCTGTAGATCGATCTTTGAAAGACATTCGAGATAGTGAATACTTAATGGGTGGCATAACTGTTCTCTTAGCTGGTGATTTTCGACAAACTCTTCCAGTGATCCCCAGAGGAACAAGTGCAGATGAAATAAATGCGAGCTTAAAGTCATCAATTTTGTGGCCCAAAATACAGAAAACTGCATTAACGAAAACTATGCGAGTGCACTTAAAAGGTGATAGCATAGCTGGTGAATTTGCAGAAATGCTTCTTCAAATAGGAAATGGATTATTTCCAACCCATGATGACAAAATAACTTTGTCGAACCAATTATCTTTACTGGCAGTGGTATAGGGAAAACGGTTTTTATACCGAGAATTCCATTAATACCTTCTAATTCTGAATTGCCAATTCAATTTAAAAGATTGCAATTTCCTTTAAAAGTTTGCTTTGCCTTAACAATTAATAAATCACTGGGACAAACTCTGAAATTAGCCGGACTAGACTTAAGACACGATTGTTTTTCTCATGGCCAATTTTATGTAGCCTGCTCAAGAGTCAGTTCACCAAAAAGTTTATTTGTATTAGCACCTGACGGAAAAGCAACCAATGTCGTTTATAAAGAGCTCTTAAAAGTTGTTAATAATTGCAAATTAAATTCTATAAAATTATAAGGCCTACTGGGGAAACCACAATAAAAAAATGACGCGCCTGATTCTCTACCTCAATGGTGGCGTCGAAAAGAGAATATTAAATACTTTGCTTTAATATTTTGTGAAATATTTTCTAATTTATTTATTTTGTATCTATCTTCTATTGCTAAAATTTATATAAACTATCCGCGCAGCGAAGTAAGCGGGCCACTTACTAGTTTTTGTGTGTTTATGATACTAAGCCAATAAACTTGATCAGCGAGCGTAAAAGAGGGTGGTTTTAATAACAGGTTGTTCTGTCCTTGTTTTACTGTTATATTGTTGTTATTTTTCATAAACAGCTTGTTGTTGTTTTGCTGTTATTTTTTATCTTTTTCAGAAACAGTGTTTTTTTTTTTGCTGTTATTTTTTATGTTTTTCAGAAACATTGTTTTTTTTCTGTTATTTGTTGTTATTTTTCAGAAACAGTGTTTTTTTCTGTTATTTGTTGTTATTTTCATAAACAGCTTGTTGTTGTTTTCCTATTGTTTTTATGTTTTTCAGAAACAGTGTTTTTTTCTGTTATTTGTTGTTATTTTTTATGTTTTTGGTTTTCAAGAAACAGTGGGCTTGCTATATGTGAACTAATCAGATACTCCAAACAAACTGAGATAGTTTAAAGACAATATTTATATATATATATTCTCAAAAATTATAAATTTTTTTTTTCTTCTTTATTAAACCATTTAAATGTAAAGTATTTATTTTGATTGATATAAAAATTATTTTAAAAAAGATTTTGAAGTGAGCATTAAAAACTTAAGACATAAGTGACCGCAGTTAAAAGTACCAAATTGTTGTACTTGATTATAATTGTATTGAATGTTCTCGCCCAAATATCTTATAAGTTCTATAGGGGGTGGCAAATTTGCAAAACTATCAAAATATCTGCATTCCTCATCCACCTTATAGTAAGCTACCCAATGAGTTCCAGCTCCAGTTGACGAGTCCAAATTAACGATGCCGCATTCTCTTTTTCTGACATTTTTCGGTAAGGCGTTTCTCATGTAAACCCCTCTAAAATGTGGGATATGTTTGCGTGCGAAGTTTATAATATCAATGTTCGAAAGCGGTTTATTGGGCAGCTCATTTATAAAAAATTAATTTTTTTTTGTGGTTATACCAAAACCTTTTTGATACGGTTTTAAATAGAGTCCACTACCTAAAGCAATGGCCTCCATTTTTCTATTATGACGTTTATTCTCTTCTAGCTCTTTTTTTGCATTCTTAGCACTATTAATGCTTCTAGCAATAGCTGCTGCACCAGATGCCATTCCTCCTAATGCACTGAGCGCTGTCAAGACTGACACAAGTGGTAAAAAACCTCCAATTTTAGGAACGTTGATTACTCTAGGAATAACAACAGTATTTTTCTTATTTCCAATGGTCTTAGACATAGCTTTTCGGGCTACTTTAATCGCAGCTTGAATGTCAAGTGGTTTTTCTTTCTTTAACACTCGTGTTGCGTCTCGAACAAGAGTCATAAATTTCTTTTTATTTTTACATGGTTTTCGTGTCTTTTGCTTTTGTGGAAGTCACATACCAAATTTTTTCTTTGCTTTCATTGCGTTTGTTACGAAATATGCAGAGGATTTTTCACCGAGAGTACTATTAGATGCATTTACACGCTCCCACACTCTTTCAGCTAGTATTGTGTCAGCTTTATAACGTTTTTCCAGATCTTTATATTTAGAATAGGCTATATCGTGCTCTCTACAAGCGGCATCCAAGGGATTTATTCCTTTGTCACCACGTGCTAGACGAGCTTTAAGCTTTGTTCCTGGACCACAAAACTGATATCCCGGTATGTGCAGTTCAACTGGTAGGGAGTTTATTATTTTATTAACAATACCTCTTCCTAGGTAGAGTGGTGGCTTGTTACTAGTAGTTTTATAAAAGCGCAACACCATTTTATGTGTTGTTTATTCTTCAATGAGATTTTAGCAAGTAACGATCTACTTAAAAAAGTTACATTAATATGCGTTTAATTAAACAAAAAAATGACATAGAAGTAAAAAATATCGATTGCAAAAATGGTGATATCAAACAACTTAGACATAGTAGCTTGTTACCCAATTCAATACGAGCCCTAATTGTCGGACCTTCAAATTGCGGGAAACCCAATGTTATGATTAGTTTGATTGAAAGCCCTAACGGACTAAAGTTTGAGAATATTTACTTATATTCAAAGTCATTATATCAGCCTAAATATGAATACTTAAAAACACTTATAAAACCAATAAAAGGGATGGGTTATTTTACATTTTCTGAAAATGAAATGGTTGTTGCACCCAGCGATGCCAAAAAGAACTCTATAATGATTTTTGATGACGTAGCATGTGAAAAACAGGATAATATTCGAGCATACTTCTGCATGGGCAGACATAAAAATGTAGATGCGTTCTATTTGTGTCAAACGTATACACGCATCCCAAAGCATCTTGTGCGTGACAATGCAAACCTAATTATTATGTTTAGGCAGGATGAAGTCAATATGAAACATGTGTATCAGGATCATGTAGGCGTAGACATGTCGTTTGATGCATTTAAGAATATTTGTCAATTTTGTTGGAGAGAAAAATATGGATTTTTATTAATAAGTAAAGATGATCCGCTAGAAAATGGACGTTATAGAAGGGGGTTTGCTGATTTTATTCAAATTTAAAATAAAATAAAATAAAATAAACTAGCATTATTCAATAATCTTTTGGAATGGCAACAACACTAACGTTGACGGGCAACGACTCGATTTTAATAGCTAATTATCATCCTCCCATAGAGTTAAGTGGGAGCTATGGATGTGCACTAATTGATTTCCATATGTACAACTCGGTTCCAAATGTGGACTACGATAATAATATATTCCATATTGGGGAGCATATTTTCGAGATACCTGTGGGATCATATGAGCTAAGTGATATAAGTGAATTTATTAAAGAGAAAATGAAGAAAATAGAGCCCAATGAATTAAGGCACCCACTAATCGAGAGCAATAATAATACCCTTCAAGTGGTGATTTCATCTAAAAAAATATTCAATATATTTTAACAAAGAGCGTTTTATTGGCCAATTATTTGGATTTAATAAAAGAGAACTTAAGCCATATGCCACGCATATATCAGATCAACCTGTTGACATTTTAAAAGTAAATACAATTCGTCTGGAATGTAACATTGTTAGCGGATCATATGTAAATGAGGTATCAAGTCATGCTCTGCATGATTTTGCACTCAACGTTCCGCCAGGCAATAAATTGAGTGAGATACCAAATAATATTATTTATTTGCCAGTTAATACGACCGAGATACAGTCATTAATAATACGGATCGTTGATCAGAACGGTTACTTGGTTAATTTAAGAAAAGAGGTTGGTTGTGACACTTCGCTTACACTTGAGGCGACGATAATGATTATTTATAATAATAAAAACGTATGCTATCCACCCCCAGCGAGCACTTTGAGTTCTACTACAGCAGGGTACAGGTCGACGAAAAAAGTACTAACCCCTGAGAACAAATTATTTTTAAAATCTCTGGGTCTAAAAATAAAAAAATAATGAGTAGTGTATTGAATGTTCGAGAGAAAGCCTATTCGGATGAGAGTATAATCAAGAAAGAATATCATAGTTACTCTCCCTATCTACAAGCATTTAAAAGCAATGACGAAGTTAGGATTACTATTCAGAATCAGGACTTATATGTATTGCCTTGTGAGAGTTTTATTAATGTTGAGGGCACAATTTGTTTGGCGGATAACTCGCTTGCTGTAGATGGAAAACTTAAAAACAATTGTATGAGTTATCTCTTTGACGAGGTTCGATATGAATTAAATGGAATTGAAATTGACCGTACTCGATTTGTTGGTATTTCAACAACCTTAAAAAACTACGCTTCCTTAAACAAAACGGAGAGCTGCATGTTAGAGAATTCTGGCTGGTTTAATGGAAATGATAGAGAGCTGTCGAACGGATACTTTAATTTTTCTATACCTCTTAAATATTTACTTGGATTTGCTGAAGATTATAACAAGGTCTTACTAAATTGTAAACATGAATTGATATTACTCATGACTAAAAATATGGAAGATGTATACTACACTAAAATTGGAACTAAGGAGTATAAGCTTAATATTTCTAACATTGTATGGAAAATACCACATGTAACTCTGAGTGATGAAAAGAAGTTACAAATGTTTAGTCTGACTAAGAGTGGAGACTCACTTCCACTTGCATTCCGCAGTTGGGATTGTTATCAGAATCCAACATTACCAGAAGGCACACAACATGTTTGGAATGTTAAGCTAGCAGCTAATAGAGAACGCCCTCGATTTGCGATAATAGCTTTTGTAGTGGATGATAAACTAACACATAATCATTTGAGAAATTTGAAAGTGTACCTCAGCTCAGAAAACTTTCCATACGATGACATGAACATAAATTTTAAGCATGAACGATATGCAAGTTTGTATGATATGTATACAGGATTTCAATCAAGCTACTATATGAAGGAATCTGAGCCATTACTTACACCTATAGAGTTTAAAGAGAAAGCACCAATGGTTGTTGTAGACTTGTCACATCAGAATTAAACAGTCAAAACGGGGCCTTTCGATGTAAGAGTTTCGTTCGATCTAGAAGCTATTAGTGTTAAAAATACTAAAGTAGATTGCCTGCTTATGCATGATCGATTAGCAGAGTATTCGCTTTTGACTGGATTAGTTCAACGCATCGTTTGAAACCAATTTAATAGATAATCAAGTTGTAGTTGATATGCATTCAATTTTATAATTTATAACTTTTTATGTACCCCTCTTAATTAATAAATAAAAACATGATGAAATTTATAAGAAAATAATTTTTATTTTATTCAAGTAGAGTATACAAATTTTCATTTTCAGATACCTCAAACTGTGAGTTTTCTAAGATAAGAAACAATTTAAATAAATTATTAAGTGCACATTGATGTAATATATTCTTATGTATTCTACAATTTGTAAAGAAGTTTGGCTATTGTACTAAGCTCTGTTCAAGATTTATATCTATTATTTTTGTGTGTACAAATTTACTTAAGAACTCATTTTTTAACTCTTCCTCTTACTATTACAGTTGCGTAACTGTTCAATGGCTTTAGTATGTCATCAAGACTTAGATAAGAGATGTCACCTTCCGACCAATCCAAGCCGTCAACATACTGTTTGGTAATCTTTAAGGTTTTTCTAGTCACTTCATTCAGCTCCTTTATGTGATAGGGCGGCTTAAAGTGAAAAAAATTCGGTGTGACGGACCCAGCTTGCATAAATGCCAATTCTTTGACAAACATCTGTCTTTCGTTTCCAAACACATATTGAAAGTCAACTAGAATACATGAATTTCTATCTAGAATAACCATTTTGTCTCTAACGTTAAATATGTACTGATAAACTCGGCGAAAATCAATTCCTTAAATACCATGGCTTATCTAATTTTATATTTAGTTTGAAAAAGCACTTAAGAGAGGATGGATACGCTACACTCGAAAAAAACGAAAAACTCAAGGAAAATTCAAGATCATTAAATTATTTTTGGATTTGAGTATTTTGTTAGCCTAGAGCTTAAACTAAAGTGTGGGTTTTCTACGAGTAGAGATTTCACACCTATGGTTTGGCTGCAGCAACATAAACGTTATTTTATTGGCTTGGGAAAAGAGGAGTGGATTTAATCATTAACGTTAAAGGAGTACATCCAAATGAAACTGGAGCACTTTGACTTCTTAATGCCAGATACAATAATTGAACATCCAATGCTTAATACTGTTAAGTGTCATTTTAAAATTCGAAACTCGGATAAGCAACGAATATTAATTCTTAATCAGTATGGTAATAGAGTTGAATTTGATAGCGACTCATGGAGAACGCTTATAAAATTAGGAATTTTTATACTCGATACCGAAGGTAAAGAGTATATTGGTTTTGTGCAATGTCCGTCATGGTGTCTGTCCGTCTGTCCGTCTGTCCGTCCGTCCGTCTGTCCGTCTGTCCGTCCGTATGTGTGCAAGTTTTTTCCACACCCTTCAAGCTAGGGACTTGAAACTTTCCAATTCTCTTTTTCTATGGGATAGTAAATTAAAGTGTCAAGATTGGGGTTCTACGATAACTGGGGGGCTGGCAAATCGATAAATTCGATAACTCAAAAACGACAAATCCGCATATTTCACACACCCTTACAGCTAGAACTACCAAATTTGGTAAGAAGATAGCTACTAGCAACCCCCAAAAAACTGCATCAAAAATTTTGGAGCCACGCCCCCCCATTCCACCCCCAGACCCCCCGCATTTTAAAGTCAAAAAAGCCTATATCTCCCACAGTTTTTGAGGTAGAGCCACCAAATTTAGTGCCAATTTAGCTGATGATGACCCCCCAAAAACTGCACCAAAAGTTTGGATGCCACGCCCACCAATACCGCCCTAGCCGCCCCCAGATGCCCCAACGCTTCGTAAAAAACGGGAATGCGTGTATCTTCCAGAGTAGTGGAGCTAGAGCCACCAAATTTGGTAGGAAGATAGCTGGTAACGACCCCAAAAGAACTGCATCAAAGTTTTGGAGCCACGCCCACCCATCCCACCCCCAGCCCCCCCGCATTTAGAAATCAGAAAAGCCTATATCTCCCACAGTTTTTTAGCTAGAGTCACCAAATTTGGTGCCAAGATAGATGATGATGACCCCCAAAAAACTGCATCAAAAGTTTGGATGCCACGCCCACCAATAACGCCCTAGCCACCCCCGTCTGCCCCAACGCTTCGTCAGAAACGGGAATGCGTGTATATTCCAGAGTAGTGGAGCTAGAGCCACCAAATTTGGTAGGAAGATAGCTGGCAACGACCCCCAACAATCTGCATCAAAGTTTTGGAGCCTAGCCCATCCATTCCGCCCCCCTTTCCCCACCTTATACAAACTTTGAGCTAGAGTCACCAAATTTGGTATGAAGTTAGCATTTGACATTCCACAAGGAACTGCAGCAAAAATTTCGATGCCACGCCCAACCATACCGCCCGGAGCCCCCCTTTCCCCACTTTATACAAACTTCGAGCTAGAGTCACTAAATTTGGTATGAAGATAGCAATTGACATCCCACATAGATCGGCACCAAAAATTTGGATGCCACGCCCAACCATACCGCCCCCAGCCCCATAGCCCCCCTCTCCACACTTTATTCAAACTTCGAGCTAGAGTCATCAAATTTGGTATGAAGAGAGCAATTGACATCCCACATGGATCGACAGCAAAAATTTGAAAGCCACGCCCACCCATACCACCCCAAGCCCCATAGCCCCCCTTTCACCACCTTTTACATGCTTCGAGCTAGAGTCACCAAATTTGGTATGAAGGTAGCATTTGACATTCCACAAGGATCTGCAGCAAAAATTTGGATGCCACGCCCAACCATACCGCCCGCAGCCCCCCTTTCCCCACTTTATACAAACTTTGAGCTAGAGTCACCAAATTTGGTATGAAGGTAGCATTTGACATTCCACAAGGATCTGCAGCAAAAATTTGGATGCCACGCCCAACCATACCGCCCGCAGCCCCCCTTTCCCCACTTTATACAAACTTCGAGCTAGAGTCACCAAATTTGGTATGAAGATAGCAATTGACATCCCACATAGATCGGCACCAAAAATTTGAATACCACGCCCAACCATACCGCCCCCAGCCCCCCTTTCCCCACTTTTACAAACTTTGAGCTAGAGTCACCAAATTTGTTATGAAGGTAGCATTTGACATTCCTCAAGGATCTGCAGCAAAAATTTGGATGCCACGCCCAACCATACCGCCCCCAGCCCGCCTTTCCCCACTTTATACAAACTTCGAGCTAGAGTCACCAAATTTGGTATGAAGAGAGCAATTGACATCCCACATAGATTTGCACCAAAAATTTGAATGCCACGCCCAACCATACCGCCCCCAGTCCCCCTCTCCCCACTTTTACAAACTTTGAGCTAGAGTCACCAAATTTGGTATGAAGATAGCAATTGACATCCCACATGGATGGGCATCAAAATTTTTAATACTGGTATCGACTATACCGCAGTCGGTTGCGTCCGACTGCAACGTTTCCACTTGTTCTAATAACATTTTTGTGTTGGAACACACTATTAAAAAATCAAATAAAGAATATATATTATAATTACGTTATTCCAAAGTGTTCAGAGATGCGTAAATATAGCATACAACTTTCAGATTTAGAAACAACTTATGATTATGAGTCAGAAATTGATCTTGATGGGTAAAGAAATAAAAAGAGATACAATTTCATCAGAATGTAAAACTAAAAAAAAAATGAAATGCTTCAAGGAAAGAGAAAATAATCATTCAAGTCAGTCTTAAATAAACGTTTGCCGAGTATACTACAAAATGAAGCTGACTTCTAACTTTGGATTTAAAACAATTGTTAAGAAAATCGATGATTTTTTAAATGAGTTTGAAGAAATGATTTTTCCTGAGCATCATGAATTGCTTGAAGATAACCGAGAATTTTTCTTGGCGTCCGAAAACTGTCATCTAGTTACATCAAAATTTGGTGAACATCTTTCAGCGTGCAGCTGGTCATCCGATATAGCTACAGAGGGAGTTGATACATGTGGATGCTTTTACTTTAGAATGCGTCTGACAAGACTAGAACGCTTAATGGAAAAATATAGAAATTTAAACAAAAGAATGAACAAAAAACGTTTAAGTCAATAAGGAACCAAATGTTTGAATACTATATTTAAAAATAAATATGTAATATCTTATATATGTAGATGAATTTATGAATTAAATTGAAAATAATAAATAAACTCTACAACTCAAACCAAAACTACCTCTTTTATGCGTTTTGAAGTCAATGCAGGATATAAGATTTTCCTAGCACTTGACTAATAATCAATTCAGATATATAAAGAAACAGAGGTTAGAAAAGGATGGCGCTAAGCTTTCATCTTAAGGATGAAGGGGACAAAAAAAAATTAACATTCCCATCTGCGTTTCATAGACGCTCGTGTATAAAATCGTATAAGGCGGCGTGGCTTAATAAATTAGTACAAGCAGGATCACTTTCCCTCTAACACTTTCTCCCTCTAACACTTTCTCCCTCTAACACTTTCCCACTCTATCCTTTCCCCCTCTTACACCTTCTCCCTGTAACACTCCCCCTCTTACATCTTCTACTCTAACACTCCCCCTCTTACACCTTCTCCCTCTAACTCTTTATAATCTAAATGTACAAGTATCAATACTCTTCTTTAAAAACAATGTGTTGATCTTGCTGCTGCTGCTGCGACAGAAAATTCCCATTATTGCACACATAACCATCCCCCCCCCCCCCTCGAAGGTTGTAGTTGATGTTGTTGACAATTACAATGCACGTGTGCTGAGCAACGTATTTAAAACTGAAGCACACTTGACTCTAGCACTAAATGGTTAAATAGCTAAAACTGATCCTGTCATTATCACAACCATAAAGATCAATGTTTATGGCCTGCTTGTCAAACAGGAGCACACTTGACTCTAATACAAATTGGTCACATAGCCAAAACCGATAGTGTGAACACTGATTTTCACAACTTGACACCCGATCCCTTGCTCACAAGCCCACATGAATGTAGTTGTTGTTGCTGTTGGTGGCAAAAACAATGTATGTTGTGGCTTGCTTGCACGTGTTCAAGGCAACGCACTTAAAACAGCAGCACACTTGACATCCGATCCTATGATCATGGATTCTCAAGGATTCTGTCGTTGCTGTTGCTCTTGACAATAACAATGCATGTCGTGGCTTGCTTGCAAGGGGTAAAAGACAACGCACGTGCAAACAGATGTACACTTAACACCAGTTTCTATGATCACTGATTCTCGCAACCATAACAATGCGGCCTAGGAATGTCATGCCTTTGTCCTTAATACCTAGTCTAATTAAAGCGGCGCACGATCATGGGAAAAAAGGGTCATAAATTATAGTATTGGGGGGTAATAAAAGTGTCAAAAAAGGGTCATAAATTTAAGTATTGGAGGTAATAAAAGTGTCAAAAAATAAAAGGGATCATATTACTTAATGGGGTCATAAATTATGATTGGGGGTAATTAAAGTGAGAGCTACTTCCTGTTCCAGAACCGGCAATCCCCTACTACTAAGGTGTCTTAGAAAACATTTGTAAAAAAAACTAAGTGTCTTATCATTGCAGTACCACTTCAACCTCTGCAGAGATAAGACGTGCTACAGCAAATAAAACAAGTGGAAACGTTGCAGTCGGACGCAACCGACTGCGGTATACTCGATACCAGTATTAAAAATTTTGATGCCCATCCATGTGGGATGTCAATTGCTATCTTCATACCAAATTTGGTGACTCTAGCTCGAAGTTTGTATAAAGTGGGGAAAGGGGGACTGGGGGCGGTATGGGTGGAATTGCATCCAAATTTTTGATGCAGATCTTTGTGGAATGTCAATTGCTATCTTCATACCCAATTTGGTGACTCTAGCTCAAAGTTTGTAAAAGTGGGGAAAGGGGGGCTGGGGGCGGTATGGTTGGGCGTGGCATTCAAATTTTTGGTGCAGATCTATGTGGGGTGACTCTAGCTCAAAGTTTGTATAAGGTGGGGAAAGGGGGGCGGAATGGATGGGCTAGGCTCCAAAACTTTGATGCAGATTGTTGGGGGTCGTTGCCAGCTATCTTCCTACCAAATTTGGTGGCTCTAGCTCCACTACTCTGGAATATACACGCATTCCCGTTTTTGACGAAGCGTTGGGGCAGATGGGGGTGGCTAAGGCGGAATTGGTGGGCGTGGCATCCAAACTTTTGATGCAGTTTTTTGGGGGTCATCATCAGCTAAATTGGCACCAAATTTGGTGGCTCTAGCTCAAAAACTGTGGGAGATATAGGCTTATTTGACTTTAAAATTCGGTGGGTCTGGGGGCGTAATGGGGGGCGTGGCTCCAAAATTATTGATGCAGTTTTTTGGGGGTTGCTAGTAGCTATCTTCTTACCAAATTTGGTAGTTCTAGCTGTAAGGGTGTGTGAAATATGCGGATTTATCGTTTTTGAGTTATCGAATTTATCGATTTGCCAGCCCCCCAGTTATCGTAGAACCCCAATCTTGACACTTTAATTTTCTATCCCATAGATAACGAGAATTGGAAAGTTTCAAGTCCCTAGCTTGAAGGGTGTGGAAAAAACTTGCACACATACGGACGGACAGACGGACAGACGGACAGACGGACAGACGGACAGACACCATGACGGACATTGCACAAAACCAATATACTCTTTACCTTCGGTATCGAGTATAAAAACCGCGACAAACAGAAAAACAAAACCAAACACCGCTTAGATCAATAAACTCCAAACACAAAACGTAAACGAGAAATCTCAACAACAAACAGCATCAACAGTTACCGCGGGCATCGGCTCAACAACAACCAACATGCACGAACCACCTGACATAAGAACATTCGGACTAAAATCCAACTACACAAGCCTAGGCGAGCCCAAATACATAACAATAACAAGTGGAAACGTTGCAGTCGGACGCAACCGACTGCGGTATACTCGATACCAGTATTAAAAATTTTGATCTCCCTCTAACTCTTTATAATCTAAATGTACAAGTATCAATACTCTTCTTTAAAAACAATGTGTTGATCTTGCTGCTGCTGCTGCGACAGAAAATTCCCATTATTGCACACATAACCATCCCCCCCCCCCCCCCCTCGAAGGTTGTAGTTGATGTTGTTGACAATTACAATGCACGTGTGCTGAGCAACGTATTTAAAACTGAAGCACACTTGACTCTAGCACTAAATGGTTAAATAGCTAAAACTGATCCTGTCATTATCACAACCATACAGATCAATGTTTATGGCCTGCTTGTCAAACAGGAGCACACTTGACTCTAATACAAATTGGTTACATAGCCAAAACTGATAGTGTGAACACTGATTTTCACAACTTGACACCCGATCCCTTGCTCACAAGCCCACATGAATGTAGTTGTTGTTGCTGTTGGTGGCAAAAACAATGTATGTTGTGGCTTGCTTGCACGTGTTCAAGGCAACGCACTTAAAACAGCAGCACACTTGACATCCGATCCTATGATCATGGATTCTCAAGGATTCTGTCGTTGCTGTTGCTCTTGACAATAACAATGCATGTCGTGGCTTGCTTGCAAGGGGTAAAAGACAACGCACGTGCAAACAGATGTACACTTAACACCAGTTTCTATGATCACTGATTCTCGCAACCATAACAATGCGGCCTAGGAATGTCATGCCTTTGTCCTTAATACCTAGTCTAATTAAAGCGGCGCACGATCATGGGAAAAAAGGGTCATAAATTATAGTATTGGGGGGTAATAAAAGTGTCAAAAAAGGGTCATAAATTTAAGTATTGGAGGTAATAAAAGTGTCAAAAAATAAAAGGGATCATATTACTTAATGGGGTCATAAATTATGATTGGGGGTAATTAAAGTGAGAGCTACTTCCTGTTCCAGAACCGGCAATCCCCTACTACTAAGGTGTCTTAGAAAACATTTGTAAAAAAAAACTAAGTGTCTTATCATTGCAGTACCACTTCAACCTCTGCAGAGATAAGACGTGCTACAGCAAATAAAACAAGTGGAAACGTTGCAGTCGGACGCAACCGACTGCGGTATACTCGATACCAGTATTAAAAATTTTGATGCCCATCCATGTGGGATGTCAATTGCTATCTTCATACCAAATTTGGTGACTCTAGCTCGAAGTTTGTATAAAGTGGGGAAAGGGGGACTGGGGGCGGTATGGGTGGAATTGCATCCAAATTTTTGGTGCAGATCTTTGTGGAATGTCAATTGCTATCTTCATACCCAATTTGGTGACTCTAGCTCAAAGTTTGTAAAAGTGGGGAAAGGGGGGCTGGGGGCGGTATGGTTGGGCGTGGCATTCAAATTTTTGGTGCAGATCTATGTGGGATGTCAATTGCTATCTTCATACCAAATTTGGTGACTCTAGCTCGAAGTTTGTATAAAGTGGGGAAAGGGGGGCTGGGGGCGGTATGGTTGGGCGTGGCATCCAAATTTTTGCTGCAGATCCTTGTGGAATGTCAAATGCTACCTTCATACCAAATTTGGTGACTCTAGCTCAAAGTTTGTATAAAGTGGGGAAATGGGGGCTGGGGGCGGTATGTTTGGGCGTGGCATCCAAATTTTTGCTGCAGATCCTTGTGGAATGTCAAATGCTACCTTCATACCAAATTTGGGGACTCTAGCTCAAAGTTTGTATAAGGTGGGGAAAGGGGGGCGGAATGGATGAGCTAGGCTCCAAAACTTTGATGCAGATTGTTGGGGGTCGTTGCCAGCTATCTTCCTACCAAATTTGGTGGCTCTAGCTCCACTACTCTGGAATATACACGCATTCCCGTTTTTGACGAAGCGTTGGGGCAGATGGGGGTGGCTAGGGCGGAATTGCTGGGCGTGGCATCCAAACTTTTGATGCAGTTTTTTGGGGGTCATCATCAGCTAAATTGGCACCAAATTTGGTGGCTCTAGCTCAAAAACTGTGGGAGATATAGGCTTATTTGACTTTAAAATGCGGGGGTCTGGGGCGGAATGGGGGGGCGTGGCTCCAAAACTTTGATACAGTTCTTTTGGGGTCGTTACCAGCTATCTTCCTACCAAATTTGGTGGCTCTAGCTCCACTACTCTGGAATATGCACGCATTCCCGTTTTTGACGAAGCGTTGGGGCAGATGGGGGTGGCTAAGGCGGAATTGGTGGGCGTGGCATCCAAACTTTTGATGCAGTTTTTGGGGGGTCATCATCAGCTAAATTGGCACCAAATTTGGTGGCTCTAGCTCAAAAACTGTGGGAGATATAGGCTTATTTGACTTTAAAATGCGGGGGGTCTGGGGCGGAATGGGGGGCGTGGCTCCAAAACTTTGATACAGTTCTTTTGGGGTCGTTACCAGCTATCTTCCTACCAAATTTGGTGGCTCCAGCTCCACTACTCTGGAAGATACACGCATTCCCGTTTTTTACGAAGCGTTGGGGCATCTGGGGGCGGCTACGGCGGTATTGGTGGGCGTGGCATCCAAACTTTTGGTGCAGTTTTTGGGGGGTCATCATCAGCTAAATTGGCACCAAATTTGGTGGCTCTAGCTCAAAAACTGTGGGAGATATAGGCTTATTTGACTTTAAAATTCGGGGGGTCTGGGGGCGTAATGGGGGGCGTGGCTCCAAAATTATTGATGCAGTTTTTTGGGGGTTGCTAGTAGCTATCTTCTTACCAAATTTGGTAGTTCTAGCTGTAAGGGTGTGTGAAATATGCGGATTTATCGTTTTTGAGTTATCGAATTTATCGATTTGCCAGCCCCCCAGTTATCGTAGAACCCCAATCTTGACACTTTAATTTTCTATCCCATAGATAAAGAGAATTGGAAAGTTTCAAGTCCCTAGCTTGAAGGGTGTGGAAAAAACTTGCACACATACGGACGGACAGACGGACAGACGGACAGACACCATGACGGACATTGCACAAAACCAATATACTCTTTACCTTCGGTATCGAGTATAAAAACCGCGACAAACAGAAAAACAAAACCAAACACCGCTTAGATCAATAAACTCCAAACACAAAACGTAAACGAGAAATCTCAACAACAAACAGCATCAACAGTTACCGCGGGCATCGGCTCAACAACAACCAACATGCACGAACCACCTGACATAAGAACATTCGGACTAAAATCCAACTACACAAGCCTAGGCGAGCCCAAATACATAACAATAACAAGTGGAAACGTTGCAGTCGGACGCAACCGACTGCGGTATACTCGATACCAGTATTAAAAATATTGATCTCCCTCTAACTCTTTATAATCTAAATGTACAAGTATCAATACTCTTCTTTAAAAACAATGTGTTGATCTTGCTGCTGCTGCTGCGACAGAAAATTCCCATTATTGCACACATAACCATCCCCCCCCCCCCCCCCCCCCCTCGAAGGTTGTAGTTGATGTTGTTGACAATTACAATGCACGTGTGCTGAGCAACGTATTTAAAACTGAAGCACACTTGACTCTAGCACTAAATGGTTAAATAGCTAAAACTGATCCTGTCATTATCACAACCATAAAGATCAATGTTTATGGCCTGCTTGTCAAACAGGAGCACACTTGACTCTAATACAAATTGGTTACATAGCCAAAACTGATAGTGTGAACACTGATTTTCACAACTTGACACCCGATCCCTTGCTCACAAGCCCACATGAATGTAGTTGTTGTTGCTGTTGGTGGCAAAAACAATGTATGTTGTGGCTTGCTTGCACGTGTTCAAGGCAACGCACTTAAAACAGCAGCACACTTGACATCCGATCCTATGATCATGGATTCTCAAGGATTCTGTCGTTGCTGTTGCTCTTCACAATAACAATGCATGTCGTGGCTTGCTTGCAAGGGGTAAAAGACAACGCACGTGCAAACAATTGTACACTTAACACCAGTTTCTATGATCACTGATTCTCGCAACCATAACAATGCGGCCTAGGAATGTCATGCCTTTGTCCTTAATACCTAGTCTAATTAAAGCGGGGCACGATCATGGGAAAAAAGGGTCATAAATTATAGTATTGGGGGGTAATAAAAGTGTCAAAAAAGGGTCATAAATTTAAGTATTGGAGGTAATAAAAGTGTCAAAAAATAAAAGGGATCATATTACTTAATGGGGTCATAAATTATGATTGGGGGTAATTAAAGTGAGAGCTACTTCCTGTTCCAGAACCGGCAATCCCCTACTACTAAGGTGTCTTAGAAAACATTTGTAAAAAAAACTAAGTGTCTTATCATTGCAGTACCACTTCAACCTCTGCAGAGATAAGACGTGCTACAGCAAATAAAACAAGTGGAAACGTTGCAGTCGGACGCAACCGACTGCGGTATACTCGATACCAGTATTAAAAATTTTGATGCCCATCCATGTGGGATGTCAATTGCTATCTTCATACCAAATTTGGTGACTCTAGCTCGAAGTTTGTATAAAGTGGGGAAAGGGGGACTGGGGGCGGTATGGGTGGAATTGCATCCAAATTTTTGGTGCAGATCTTTGTGGAATGTCAATTGCTATCTTCATACCCAATTTGGTGACTCTAGCTCAAAGTTTGTAAAAGTGGGGAAAGGGGGGCTGGGGGCGGTATGGTTGGGCGTGGCATTCAAATTTTTGGTGCAGATCTATGTGGGATGTCAATTGCTATCTTCATACCAAATTTGGTGACTCTAGCTCGAAGTTTGTATAAAGTGGGGAAAGGGGGGCTGGGGGCGGTATGGTTGGGCGTGGCATCCAAATTTTTGCTGCAGATCCTTGTGGAATGTCAAATGCTACCTTCATACCAAATTTGGTGACTCTAGCTCAAAGTTTGTGTAAGGTGGGGAAAGGGGGGCGGAATGGATGGGCTAGGCTCCAAAAATTTGATGCAGATTGTTGGGGGTCGTTGCCAGCTATCTTCCTACCAAATTTGGTGGCTCTAGCTCCACTACTCTGGAATATACACGCATTCCCGTTTTTGACGAAGCGTTGGGGCAGATGGGGGTGGCTAGGGCGGAATTGGTGGGCGTGGCATCCAAACTTTTGATGCAGTTTTTTGGGGGTCATCATCAGCTAAATTGGCACCAAATTTGGTGGCTCTAGCTCAAAAACTGTGGGAGATATAGGCTTATTTGACTTTAAAATGCGGGGGGTCTGGGGCGGAATGGGGGGCGTGGCTCCAAAACTTTGATACAGTTCTTTTGGGGTCGTTACCAGCTATCTTCCTACCAAATTTGGTGGCTCCAGCTCCACTACTCTGGAAGATACATGCATTCCCGTTTTTTACGAAGCGTTGGGGCATCTGGGGGCGGCTACGGCGGTATTGGTGGGCGTGGCATCCAAACTTTTGGTGCAGTTTTTGGGGGGTCATCATCAGCTAAATTGGCACCAAATTTGGTGGCTCTAGCTCAAAAACTGTGGGAGATATAGGCTTATTTGACTTTAAAATTCGGGGGGTCTGGGGGCGTAATGAGGGGCGTGGCTCCAAAATTTTTGTTGCAGTTTTTTGGGGGTTGCTAGTAGCTATCTTCTTACCAAATTTGGTAGTTCTAGCTGTAAGGGTGTGTGAAATATGCGGATTTATCGTTTTTGAGTTATCGAATTTATCGATTTGCCAGCCCCCCAGTTATCGTAGAACCCCAATCTTGACACTTTAATTTTCTATCCCATAGATAAAGAGAATTGGAAAGTTTCAAGTCCCTAGCTTGAAGGGTGTGGAAAAAACTTGCACACATACGGACGGACAGACGGACAGACGGACAGACACCATGACGGACATTGCACAAAACCAATATACTCTTTACCTTCGGTATCGAGTATAAAAACCGCGACAAACAGAAAAACAAAACCAAACACCGCTTAGATCAATAAACTCCAAACACAAAACGTAAACGAGAAATCTCAACAACAAACAGCATCAACAGTTACCGCGGGCATCGGCTCAACAACAACCAACATGCACGAACCACCTGACATAAGAACATTCGGACTAAAATCCAACTACACAAGCCAAGGCGAGCCCAAATACATAACAATAACAAGTGGAAACGTTGCAGTCGGACGCAACCGACTGCGGTATACTCGATACCAGTATTAAAAATGTTGATGCCCATCCATGTGGGATGTCAATTGCTATCTTCATACCAAATTTGGTGACTCTAGCTCAAAGTTTGTAAAAGTGGGGAAAGGGGGACTGGGGGCGGTATGGTTGGGCGTGGCATTCAAATTTTTGGTGCAGATCTATGTGGGATGTCAATTGCTATCTTCATACCAAATTTGGTGACTCTAGCTCGAAGTTTGTATAAAGTGGGGAAAGGGGGGCTGCGGGCGGTATGGTTGGGCGTGGTATTCAAATTTTTGGTGCCGATCTATGTGGGATGTCAATTGCTATCTTCATACCAAATTTGGTGACTCTAGCGCGAAGTTTGTATAAAGTGGGGAAAGGGGGGCTGCGGGCGGTATGGTTGGGCGTGGCATCCAAATTTTTGCTGCACATCCTTGTGGAATGTCAAATGCTACCTTCATACCAAATTTTGTGACTCTAGCTCAAAGTTTGTATAAAGTGGGGAAAGGCGGGCTGCGGGCGGTATGGTTGGGCGTGGCATCCAAATTTTTGCTGCAGATCCTTGTGGAATGTCAAATGCTACCTTCATACCAAATTTGGTGACTCTAGCTCGAAGCATGTAAAAGGTGGTGAAAGGGGGGCTATGGGGCTTGGGGCGGTATGGGTGGGCGTGGCTTTCAAATTTTGGCTGCCGATCCATGTGGGATGTCAATTGCTCTCTTCATACCAAATTTGATGACTCTAGCTCGAAGTTTGTATAAAGTGTGGAGAGGGGGGCTATGGGGCTGGGGGCGGTATGGTTGGGCGTGGCATCCAAATTTTTGCTGCAGGTCCTTGTGGAATGTCAAATGCTACCTTCATACCAAATTTGGTAACTCTAGCTCAAAGTTTGTATAAAGTCTGGTAAGGGGGGCTGCGGGCGGTATGGTTGGGGGTGGCATCCAAATTTTTGCTGCAGATCCTTGTGGAATGTCAAATGCTACCTTCATACCAAATTTGGTGACTCTAGCTCAAAGTTTGTATAAAGTGGGGAAAGGGGGGCTGCGGGCGGTATGGTTGGGCGTGGCATCCAAATTTTTGCTGCAGATCCTTGTGGAATGTCAAATGCTACCTTCATACCAAATTTGGTGACTCTAGCTCGAAGCATGTAAAAGGTGGTGAAAGGGGGGCGGAATGGATGGGCTAGGCTCCAAAACTTTGATGCAGATTGTTGGGGGTCGTTGCCAGCTATCTTCCTACCAAATTTGGTGGCTCTAGCTCCACTACTCTGGAATATACACGCATTCCCGTTTCTGACGAAGCGTTGGGGCAGATGGGGGTGGCTAGGGCGTTATTGGTGGGCGTGGCATCCAAACTTTTGATGCAGTTTTTGGGGGGTCATCATCATCTATCTTGGCACCAAATTTGGTGACTCTAGCTAAAAAACTGTGGGAGATATAGGCTTTTCTGATTTCTAAATGCGGGGGGGCTGGGGGCGGGATGGGTGGGCGTGGCTCCAAAATGATGCAGTTCTTTTGGGGTCGTTACCAGCTATCTTCCTACCAAATTTGGTGGCTCTAGCTCCACTACTCTGGAAGATACACGCATTCCCGTTTTTTACGAAGCGTTGGGGCATCTGGGGGCGGCTAGGGCGGTATTGGTGGGCGTGGCATCCAAACTTTTGGTGCAGTTTTTGGGGGGTCATCATCAGCTAAATTGGCACCAAAGTTGGTGGCTCTACCTCAAAAACTGTGGGAGATATAGGCTTTTTTGACTTTAAAATGCGGGGGGTCTGGGGGTGGAATGTGGGGGCGTGGCTCCAAAATTTTTGATGCAGTTTTTTGGGGGTTGCTAGTAGCTATCTTCTTACCAAATTTGGTAGTTCTAGCTGTAAGGGTGTGTGAAATATGCGGATTTATCGTTTTTGAGTTATCGAATTTATCGATTTGCCAGCCCCCCAGTTATCGTAGAACCCCAATCTTGACACTTTAATTTACTATCCCATAGAAAAAGAGAATTGGAAAGTTTCAAGTCCCTAGCTTGAAGGGTGTGGAAAAAACTTGCACACATACGGACGGACAGACGGACAGACGGACGGACGGACAGACGGACAGACGGACAGACACCATGACGGACATTGCACAAAACCAATATACTCTTTACCTTCGGTATCGAGTATAAAAAACACGACAACACCACTTTCGAAAACGTTTCACCGTTTGTTATCAAAAAAACAATTGACTTCGCCTGCGATGGGGAAGTTGAGACATGCAAAAAAACAAAAGACGGCTGACTCCTAATCAAAACGAAAAACAATTTACAAGCAATTAAACTATTAAAACTTAAAATGATGACAACAATTGCAATCACTGTCTCCGAACACAAAACTCTAAACTCCACCAAGGGAGTCATTTATTGCAACGAACTTCGCGGCATCGCCGAAAACGAAATACAGCAAGAACTAAAAGCACAAAATGTAACTGAAGTAAGGAAAATCTTAAAAAAACAACCAACTAACACAAACACCGAAGGAATAAACAACACGTTAACAGAAACTGGACTAATTATAATCACTTTTGGAACAATAAATCTCCCCGAAAAACTACGAATCGGCTATGAAACGGTTCGCGTGCGTCCGTATATTTCACTACCCCTGCGTTGCAGAAAATGCCTCCGCTTTGGCCATCCAACTATAGTATGCAAAGGCATAGAAACATGCACAAACTGCACAAACGCTAAGCACACCAACGAAAACGAGCGATGCAACAATCAAAAAAATTGCCTGAACTGCAACAACAACCCAGACATCGACCACCAACACAGTCCTCTCGATCGTAAATGCCCGACATTCATAAAACAACAAGAACTAACTGCTATCAAAATCACAGAAAAAGTTGATCACAAAACTGCACTCAATATTTATAACACCCGCCACGGCCAACACATCAGAACATCTTATGCAAAAACTCTCACCAATACTACACAACATTCAACCATCACACAATCACCGAACACACATACGCCAACAAACACATCGCCAATCACAAAACCTACAAACCTATCCGGAACAACCCAACAAACCATTCTGGCTGCACCGACACCCCATGAGCACGGTACACTCAATCCAACATCCCACACAACATCGTCAACCAAAACACCACCACCAGCAGCGACACAGCGACCCAGCCTGACCGAACTAGAAGACATGGATACCGACAATACCCACCACACCAACACAGCAAACAAGCCATACACCTCACTCCTCACCGAAGACTTAAAACTCAAATTATATTCCAAAGATAAGTCTAACAACCTCTCTACCAATCTCAAAACAACCAAATCAAGTACAAAAATCAAAGCCAAACCCTCAAACAAGAACAAGTACGCAGTCAGTAGCGAAAGCGACTCCATTTAAATAATAATTAAAAATAATTTTGCCCTTAACCTAAACTTAACTTACTTTTTGCTTAACTTAAATCAAACTAAAACCACAGTACCCAAAATGTCACTCATAATACTACAATGGAACATCAAGGGCTACACAAACAACTACAACGAACTTTTAACCATAATAAAAAAACACTCACCACAAATTATTTGCCTCCAAGAAACCCACTATTACAACAAAATCACCCCCATCCCCGTCCCAATTAATTACCAAATCTACACCAACACCGCTTCCAACAGATTTGGTGGAGTAGCCATATTAGTGCACAAATCTATTCAACATACACAGACAAACCTACCTTACCACTTAGAAACTCTTGGAGTCGATATCATGTCCAAAACAAAAATTAGAATACTTTCAACGTACATCCCTCCCAACAAAACCTTTTCACTTAAAAGATTAAACGACAACTTTGAAACGCATAAAACCAACACCAACCAAATTATACTAGGCGACTTCAACAGCTGGCATCACTGCTGGGAATCACCTCAAGCTAACAGGAGAGGCAGAATCTTAGCCAAACTCTTCCAAAACACCAACCTCACCATACTTAACGACGGCTCACCAACCCACTTTTCAACACACAATACATTCACCCACATAGACCTCTCATTATGCTCCCCCCAACTCACCCCCTTCACTAACTGGAAAATAGTCGACGACCTCCATGGAAGTGACCACTTTCCAATCCTAGTCTCCTTGTTCCCTCAATCATCGACAACTAACTTTTCTCGCCCCCTTTTTAAAACAAAGTTAGCAGACTGGCCTTTTTTCACAAAATTAACGGAAGAATTCAACGAACTCATACCTATAAGCTCCAACATCAATAAAGAAGCTGCAACTATCAGCAAAATAATTCTACAAGCAGCCCATCTCAGTATCCTACAGACAACCCCACACCACTACAACAAAAACACCCCATGGTGGAATAAGTCCCTCACTGAACTCAGGGCAAAAAAATTTAAATCCTGGCAAATTTTCAAACGCTCCAACAACACCGACAATCTCCTTAAATACAAACGAGCTAACGCACTCTTCCGGAGAGAGCTAAAAATATCAAAAAACAAAGCTACAACAGATTTCACGTCCACAATCACACCCAATACCCCCGCAGACAAAATCTGGGCAAATATCCGACGGCTCTGCGGACTTAACCAAACTAAATCCATACACTGTATCGCAGACATAAATAAAAACGCGCTCACGACAGATTCAACCCAAATAGCCCATCTTTTTGCCGAGCACTGGTCAGATATCTCCAAGGACGAAAACTTCGACCAAAACTTCACCGCCAACAAATACGCAGATAAATTTACCAGCTACATACACAGTTCGACAAAAAAACAATAGAATCTGATATCACACTCATAGAGCTTTCAGCAGCATTACACTCCCTTAAAGGGACAACCCCTGGTCTCAATAGAAAATCATACCCTATGATCAAAAACACCTCCTACGCACTTAAAACTAGAATCACAGCCCTACTTAACACTATTTTCAACAATTTCATCCCGCAATCCTACAAAACCAGCCTAGTCATCCCCATACTTAAACCCAAATCTAACAAAACAATAATCACCAGCTATAGACCAATCTCCCTTAACTGCTGCCTTTCCAAAACCCTAGAAAAAATAATAGCCAAACGGTTATGGTGGTTTGTAACCCATAATAACTTTTTACATCCAAACCAATCAGGTTTCAAACACGGCAAATCGGTTGCAGACGGTCTGCTCCTAGCCGACCACCTGATAACCAGGTCGCTTAAAACTAAAAAGCACACCTCTGTCATTGCCCTTGACTTTTCAAAGGCCTTCGACAGAGTCGGAGTGCACTCCATAATCGATCAACTAATCAGCTGGAAAGTAGGACCAAAAATAACAAATTTCGTCAAAAACTCTATGTCAAAAAGAAAAATTAGGTTGAAAATTAAAAATATAATAAGTTGCCCATACCCACTCCACAACGGCATCCCCCAAGGATCGCAAATATCAGTCAATCTGTTTTTAATTGCCTACAACAGACTCTCAACCATCATAAGCCTAAAAAAAGAAATACAATTCAGCGCCTATGCCGACGATTTTTTCTTAATTATTCCCCTCGACAGACAGAAAAACCAAACATACAACCTCGACACCCTCTTCTCAAATATTCACGAATGGTGCTCATATTCAGGAGCATCATTATCATTTGAAAAATGCCAACACCTCCACATTTGCCGTAAGCAGAACTGCACATGCAACATTTCATGCAACAACACCCCGATTCCCTCAGTTACCAACCTTAAAATATTAGGACTAACAATAAACAATAAATACAGATGGGACTCACACATAAAACAAATTCAACCAGCCTTAAATAACAAACTTAACATTATTAAATGCCTATCAAGCCCTAAACTAAATTGCAACACACACACACTTATAAATATAGCAAAATCAACCTTAATATCGAAATAGACTACGCCCTTTATATCTACGGCCATGCCCCTAAATCAACACTAAATAAACTCAAATCTTTATTTAACGCCGCAATCCGCTTTTCACTGGGAGCACTACGGTCAACTCCCATCCCCAACTTGCTTTTTGAAGCAAACATACCCACAATAGAACAAAAAAGAGATCTTATCACAACCAAAACCTACAAAACACTACTACACAGCTCAAACTCTCCACTTCACAAATACATTAAACAAAACGTAGGGAAAAAAAGAAGCAAATTAACGTCAACGCTAGAAAAAATTATAATCTCATGCAAAGAACACAACATTCCCTACCTCCCCCTTCCGAACAAGTCAATCACCCCCCAATGGACATTCCCCCCTTCCCTTATCAACACCTCACTACAGAAATACACCACCAAGCATATACAGACAGCAATTCCTTGAACTTAAAGACAAATACAACAATCACACATTCATATACACTGACGGTTCCCTGCAAAATAGCATAGCCACATTTGCCATCACTACGGAAAATGAAATCCTTAAAAGATGCCTTCTACCCCACTACTCATCCATCCTATCAGCCGAATCCATAGCTATCCTTGACGCAATCAAGCTTATTCAAAAAAGAACTGGCAACTTCATCATTTGCTCCGACTCTCTCGCATCAATTAACTCCATTCGTAACATCAACAACAGTAATATATATCCTACAAGCATTAGATCCCTCCTTTCCAAAACTGCCCCTAAAATAAGACTCCTTTGGATACCAGGCCACTGTGGCATTAAAGGAAACGAGCTAGCCGACACGGCAGCCAAATCTACAGTCAATATGCCCCTTCACTGCACCCCTAACTACAACACCACAGACATAAACAAATTCCTTGCGAAGGGACTAGCGCAAAAGATCAGACACAACTTAGAACACTGCAATAGATGGTACAAACAATCAAACACAACCTTAAAAAACACAACTCTTTATCTAAAAGATATTAACCAAAGGAACATCACACGCTGTGACCAAATTAAAATAGTCAGACTAAGACTAGGACACACAAGATTCACACAACAACACTACAACAACCCTAATAACATTTTACCATGCCCAAACTGCCACTCAACAACAGACCTCAGCATTAAGCATATCCTTACCAACTGCCACGCAACCTCCTATTTTAGAAATCAAATCTTTCAAAGCACATGCCCAATATCCCACCTTTCGAACCCATCCCCAGAAAACATCTCCAAAATAATAGAATATCTTAAACAAACAAATATGTACCACCTACTATAAATAAAAATGTAAATAATGTAAATAAAAATGTAAATATATAAATATGTAATTATAACTAACCACATAGTACCAAGCCGAAGGCCTTTGCAGCCAGTGCTTCTAGAAATTAAGTTAGTGTTAATTTGCTAATTATATCTGACTATTATAAATAATAATAATAGTCTTATCATTGTGATAAGCACTGTATTATTCTATATTTTACTTAATTTAATTATTTTAACTATTTTTTATATTAAATTAATTTTGATTTCATTTTAATGTCAGCTGCTCTTAGCTGACAATAAATAAATAAATCAATGGCCCAGAAATGCATGCAACACATTCTTTACCCATGACTTTTTTCAATTTTTATACTCGATACCGAAGGTAAAGAGTATATTGAGTTTGTGCAATGTCCGTCATGGTGTCTGTCCGTCTGTATTTGATATATTTAAATTTTGATATTTGATTTATTGCTTATTAATCCTAGTGCTACAAGTAGAAGTACTTATTAATTAATGCACTAGTCACATTTAAAATTTCTGTTTAAGATTACAAGATATTAAATATACTTATAAACTAAACATTTCAGTAGAAAATTTGCAATCAGAATCTTAGTCGTATTGACTATAGGTATTACTATTATAAACCTTAATTAATGTTGTTATTTTTATTATGTATCATCAAATATGTTGGTGTAAGTATGATTTTAGCTTAGATCGAAAATCTGATGTGCTTCTTACGGTTTTAATATCAAATGGCAGCTGATTCCAAAGTCGGGCAGCCCATACAAAGAATTGCCTGTCGGAGGACGCAAGCTTAGTTCTTGGACATACAACATTACAGGTCCTTAATGATACCGCAAAGCGTAATTTGTCATATAAATAATCAGGCGTTCTTGTGTATATTATTTGCTGAAGCAGAATAAAAGTCTTGTACTTCGTCCAGTTTCTTAAGTCTAAGTCAAAAATACGATTTGCAACGCATGTAACATGAACATACCTATTAAGTCCAAACGCGTAACGTGCTATACTATTAAATGCTACTTTAAGCTTATGCTGACTAGCAATATCACAATTTGCAAATATTTCTATACCATAAAATAGTATGGGGGTAACAAGGGTTTTGGCGATGGTTATTCTTGTTTTAACCGGCATCCAGGGTTGTGTTAGCGCAAATTGCCGAAGAACGCCATAAGTCTTCCCCACAGCCTTATTGACTTGGTCTTTCCAAGTCAGTGTATTGTTAAATGTTATTCCTAGATTATCAGCCTTATCCACATACTTTATTTCTACATTATCATTATACAGTTTACTTAAATTGCCAACATTTAGTTTTTTCTTATAAATAACAATACATTGGCACTTAGAAGGGTTCAAACAAAGACCATTGTTACTTGCCCATCGACACACACGTAACAGATCATTATTACAAAACATGACACACTGGTTAATCTGACTTACAGGACGACTCACTTATATGTAATTGGACATCATCAGCGTACATATGAGTTTCACACATAGACAAACATTTGGAAGATCATTAACATAAATTGTAAAGAGAAAAGGACCAAGAATTGATCCCTGTGGAACACCACGGGTTGTTGCTATGAGGTCGGAGGTGGAGTGTTGTACAACGACGGCCTGTTTTCTATTGTACAAATATAAAGCAATAAGCTTATCTGCCGTGTTGAAAAGTTATAAAGTTTGCTTAACTTTGTTGTCAAAATTTCGTGGCTTACCGTGTCAAAAGCTTTACTAAAGTCAAGAAGCGTTAGAAAAGTAACTTCGCTATTGTCCATACGCCTTCTTATGTCCTCAACAATTTTTAAGACCGCGGTTGTACAGCTTTTCTTTCTCATAAATCCGGATTATTGGTTACTTAGAAAGATGTTTGCGTCCATGAATGTTAAGATTTGTGTTGCCAACAATTTTTCAAAGGCTTTGGATAAAAATGGTAGTATAGCTATAGGTCTATATTCATTTTTATTTTTAGGGATGGGTGTGATTTTCCCAATTTTCTACATCTCTGGGAATGTGGATGTGGTTATAGCATTATTTAAAATGTGTGTAATGTGCCCTAGAATAAATGGTAGTAACATTTTTACAAACTTTAAACTAATTCCATCTCTTCCACTTGCATTTGACTTGATTCTAAGGATTGCAGTACATCAAATTGACTCACACCCACAAAATTAAAACAGCTAGAACAATTATTTAACGACACAGAAATAAAATACGGATTACATGAAGCTGGATGAACACTAATGTTGACAAAACTACGATTAAGAACATTTACGTCCAAGTCGTCATTTATCACAGATTTACCCTTGCCTATTCCTACGCTCTTCAGCTCTTTCCATAGTTTTTGCGACGAATTTATTCTATTGAACTTACTACCATAAAACCTACGCTTAGCACTATTAATCAAGTCATTAACCTTACGCCTAGCAGTCTTAAATAGATGAAGCAAATGATCAGTCTTGTATCGTTTTCACTTCTCATAAAGCATGTCCCTGTATTTTATTGCACTTGTAATATTACTACTAAACCATGGATTTAGCTTCGGCTTAACAACTATGGTTCTAATCGGTACATGCTTATTGTACAGATAGTCTATATTTCTTTGTAGCAGGCCTAGCTGGGTGTCCACCCAGGAAAGAGAGTATATACGGTCCCAATCACACGAGCTATAGAAACTGTATAACAGACTACTATCTACATTCTTAAAATCCCTAAATTGAATAGTTTGGTTACTATAGTCAGGTTGTGTGTTATAGGACAAAAAAATGAGATCATGTTGAGAGAATTCAGGTACTGATATTTGGTCATACAACACAACTTTATCCATATCATTTACAACAAGTGGAAACGTTGCAGTCGGACGCAACCGACTGCGGCATACTCGATACCAGTATTAAAAATTTTGATCCATCCATGTGGGATGTCAATTGCTATCTTCATACCAAATTTGGTGACTCTAGCTCGAAGTTTGTATAAAGTGGGGAAAGGGGGGCTAGGGGCGGTATGGGTGGAATTGCATCCAAATTTTTGATGCAGATCTTTGTGGAATGTCAATTGCTATCTTCATAACAAATTTGGTGACTCTAGCTGAAAGTTTGTAAAAGTGGGGAAAGGGGGGCTGGGGGCGGTATGGTTGGGCGTGGCATTCAAATTTTTGGTGCAGATCTATGTGGGATGTCAATTGCTATCTTCATACCAAATTTGGTGGCTCTAGCTCCACTACTCTGGAAGATACACGCATTCCCGTTTTTTACGAAGCGTTGGGGCATCTGGGGGCGGCTAGGGCGGTATTGGTGGGCGTGGCATCCAAACTTTTGGTGCAGTTTTTGGGGGGTCATCATCAGCTAAATTGGCACCAAATTTGGTGGCTCTAGCTCAAAAACTGTGGGAGATATAGGCATTTTTGACTTTAAAATGCGGGGGGTCTGGGGGCGGAATGGGGGGGCGTGGCTCCAAAATTTTTGATGCAGTTTTTTGGGGGTTGCTAGTAGCTATCTTCTTACCAAATTGGTAGTTCTAGCTGTAAGGGTGTGTGAAATATGCGGATTTATCGTTTTTGAGTTATCGAATTTATCGATTTGCCAGCCCCCAGTTATCGTAGAACCCCAATCTTGACACTTTAATTTACTATCCCATAGATAAAGAGAATTGGAAAGTTTCAAGTCCCTAGCTTGAAGGGTGTGGAAAAAACTGGCACACATACGGACGGACAGACGGACAGACGGACAGACACCATGACGGACATTGCACAAAACCAATATACTGTTTACCTTCGGTATCGAGTATAAAAATGACATCAAGTAGTGTATTAATAGTTCGTGAAAAATGCGTCGGTGTTGATGCGTTAACAAGGTTAAGACCCAGTGCGTTGAAATCTAATAATAAATTTTTTTCTTGGATCATATTACTATTTAGGTTACCAAGTATAATTACATCATTATAATTTACCGATACGTTTTCAACTGAATTGATCAAGTTCTTATTTGCCCTATACACACACCCGAAAAGCATCTTTATATCTTTATTTACACCATAAAGATCAATAAATAAATATTCAATTTGGCTGTCAAGGGGATGAGTTAATACAACCTTACACCTGCATGACTTACACGATCAGAACGAAAAACATTGAAGCCATCACAAATAATATACAAGTCACTTAATTCTGGGACAAACCACGTTTCAGAGACACAGACAATATCAACATTAGAATTTACAAAGATATAACGAAATTCATCCATCTTCTTAACAAGGCTTTGAGCATTGAAATGGCAAATTTTTAAGCCGCTAGTCTGCTTACATAAAACTTTAACCATTGCATGGCTGCTCGCTCTGGAATTAATCAGTTTTATAGACATCTTAAAAGTTTGAATTTAGAACCTAACTGAAGCACATCAGAATATTTTACAATACTTAACACTAAATATGTTTCAACAATAATAATAGGCGGGTAAATTAAAGTAAAATACAAATAAAAATAAGAATAGATACGAAAGTTGTGACAAATGCAAAACATATATACAGAATCAAATTGACGCTCATTCAGGCGAAGCATTAGCCTAAATTTTAGAGCTTTCGGCTTGAAATTGTAATAGCTTTTGAAAGCTCTCCACACACACTAGCTCTGCCCTCTCAGTTCTCTTTACATAAACGCATGAGCGTCGGCAGAAAACGGCAGATAAAACTTTCTGTCGGTTCATCCGCATCAACAAGAATGGAACTTATATAGAGTCGTCATGAGGCCAAATTCTGACTGCCAGTTGGAACATGGAATCGTGGCGACACCTCTCTCACAAGGCGCTGCTGCTGCTTTTTTCTCTGCCAGCGCATTTCATGCCCGAGTATATCAAGTCATTCAGCTTGGCGACTGTTATACGCTTTTTCCCTCATAGCACAGCCAGCCAGCCATGCTCTGAGTATTTTGCTTGTATAAACATATGAGCGTGTCTACGTCACGCGTATTATCATTTTTTTTTATCATTTTTGCGACGTTGCTTAGTGAAGCTATGCATTGTACCCACATTCATATATATTTATATATGTTTGCTGTTTTCCTAGGATTTCTACTGATTTTTATACTCGATACCGAAGGTAAAGAGTATATTGGGTTTGTGCAATGTCCGTCATGGTGTCTGTCCGTCTGTCCGTCTGTCTGTCTGTCCGTCTGTCCGTCTGTATGAACGCAACTTTTTTCCACACCCTTCAAGCTAGAGACTTGAAACTTTCCAATTCTCTTTATCTATGGGATAGAAAATTAAAGTGTCAAGATTGGGGTTCTACGATAACTGGGGGGCTGGCAAATCGATAAATTCGATAACTCCAAAACGATAAATCCGCATATTTCACACACCCTTACAGCTAGAACTACCAAATTTGGTATGAAGATAGCTACTAGCAACCCCCAAAAAACTGCATCAAAAATTTTGGAGCCACGCCCCCTTATTCCGCCCCCAGCCTCCTCGCATTTTAAAGTCAAAAAAGCCTATATCTCCCACAATTTTTGAGCTAGAGCCACCAAATTTAGTGCCAAGATAGGTGATGATGACCCCACAAAAACTGCATCAAAAGTTTGGATGCCACGCCCACCAATACCGCCCTAGCCGCCCCCAGGTGCCCCAACTCTTCGTCAAAAACGAGAATGTGTGTATCTTCCAGATTTGTGGAGCTGGAGCCACCAAATTTGGTAAGAAGATAGCTGGTAATGAGCCCCAAAAAACCGCATCAAAGTTTTGGAGTCACGCCCACCCATTCCGCCCCCAGCCCCCCGCATTTTAAAATCAGAAAAGCCTATATCTCCCACAATTTTTGAGCTAGAGCCACCAAATTTAGTGCCAATATAGGTGATGATGACCCCACAAAAACTGCATCAAAAGTTTGGATGCCACGCCCACCAATACCGCCCTAGCCGCCCCCAGGTGCCCCAACTCTTCGTCAAAAACGAGAATGTGTGTATCTTCCAGAGTTGTGGAGCTAGAGCCACCAAATTTGGTATGAAGATAGCAATTGACATCCCACATAGATCTGCACCAAAAATTTGAATGCCACGCCCAACCATACCGCCCCCAGCCCCCCTTTCAACAGCTCTTACAAACTTTCAGCTAGAGTCACCAAATTTGGAAGGAAGATAGTTGGTGGCATCCCCATCTGCATCGGAGAATCTTTAAGGCAGCGTACACCCCTGCCCCATCCGTACCCGTTTGCAATCAGGCCTCTTTTTAAGCGGTTTTAATACTGGTATCGAGTATGCCGCAGTCGGTTGCGTCCGACTGCAACGTTTCCACTTGTTGTTATTTTGTTTGGGCTGGCTAGTGTTAGTGTGTAAGTGGCTTTGTATTTCTACATGACATATGTAATTGTATGCCATGGCATTCATTGAACTTTCTCTACTTATTATCAATTCAATTTGGTGCAGAATTTGTATTTTGACTACAAAAACCTAAAAAGCAAACTTCCAAGGCAGCCAAATATCATATTTTGTGCTGATCGACCATTTGCAGTATCAGGCAAAAAGCAAAATAAACAAGCGTCAAACAAAATGTGCTTGCCGATCAGCAGCAAAATGTAAAATAGACACTAAGTCTAGGTTTTTGGTGAACATTGGCGATAAGCAGCAAAATGATATGACTGTATGCAGCAAAATGTATATACATATATGACTATGTGAATGTATGTGAAACATTGGCCGACCCTTTATTTTAGTTCTTAGTTTATTTTCTTTCATTCTTTATTTTCTTATAATCCGAGTTTTCGGCAAATGAAATCGACATATGCACAACTAAATACACTTTCGCAGTTTGTGCGCATCGCTGCATAAGTGTATGGTAGTTGCGATGACAAAATTGTTGGAAATGGTCATAGAGCTGAAAACATGAAAGAGTATATATGACCAGCAATGCAAAACTGATATTCGGCTGCTTATTTTACTAGACGCTTGTTTATATTGCTGTTCGCCTGATACTGCAAATGGTCGATCAGCACAAAATATTCATGCCCGAGTATATCAAGTCATTCAGCTTGGCGACTGTTATACGCTTTTTCCCTCATAGCACAGCCAGCCAGCCATGCTCTGAGTATTTTGCTTGTATAAACATATGAGCGTGTCTACGTCACGCGTATTATCATTTTTTTTTTATCATTTTTGCGACGTTGCTTAGTGAAGCTATGCATTGTACCCACATTCATATATAGTGTTTATCATTGTATGCTGTAGCATTTGCCATGGCATTCATTGACCTTTCAATTCAATTCAATTTGGTGCAGAATTTGTATTTTGCCTACAAAAACCTAAAAAGCAAACTTCCAAGGCAGCCAAATATCATATTTTGTGCTGATCGACCATTTGCAGTATCAGGCGAACAGGCAAAATACAAATTCTGCACCAAATAATAGTAGTATATATATATGCAGTTTTGGTGGTGTGCGTTTCACTCGCACTTACTGCTAGCATACGCTAAGGCTGTGCTTTTGCCGACGAGACCACCTTATAGTTATTCCATCATGGCGCGGCCGTTCACTTATGTCTCTTTTGCGCTTGTTAAATTTGGCTATGCCGAGCGTTTTCTTGTGTTGCTTCTGATTTAGTATGTATGACCAGCAATGCAAAACTGATAATTGCCTGCCTATTTTGTTAGACGCTTGTTTTTTGTGCTGTTCGCCTGATAAGCAAATGTTCGATGAGCACCAAAACTGCCTTGGAAGTATTGTTTTTCTGGTTTTTGTAGGAAAATATTACAAATATGCACCAAATTTAATCAAAAATTGGCTGTTAAGCGTTTGCCGAAATTCATATTAGTAGAGAAAATGAATGAATGCCATGGCAAATGCTATGCATACAATTAAATATGGACATGCATAGAGACAGGGACACACACATGCTTATGGTAGCTAGCCTTTCGGCTAGCAAAAATCCAAAATCAATGCCTGGCTACCACCAAAACTGCACACATATATATTATATATGTATGTTTTTATTAATTCGCTCATTTGCTTTGCTGGTGCTAGGTCGACGCAGTAAAGTAAGCAATAAAATACGCGCACATAAGGAATACAAGGAAAAAAATGGGGGTACAGCAATTGAAGCAGCCACTGCGCGCTTGAAAATCGCTGGCTAGCGGCGCATACACAGAGCATGGTTGGCTGGTTGTGCTATCAACAAAAATGTTGTAGCAAAGTTAGCAAGAGAAGTGGCTGGCGAAACACTCACGAAACACGAGAAACGCACGAAATGCGCTCTCAGAGCGAGTGGTAGCTTCGCTTGCCAGTTCCAACTGGTGGTTGGACTATCGGCCGTTGGCGACTCTATTTAGTGTATTCTTGTTGGTTTTACAACTTACTACCCATTGCATTACTTTAGAACTAATTGCAAAATAGTTAGTTGAGAACTAGTTGAGAACTAGTTGCAAAATATCTAGTTGATAACTAGTTGCACAATAACTAGTTGAGAACTAGTGGAGTTTTGGAACTGACTACAAAGTGAAGTGGCGGCCAGTCATAGTAAAGGCCCAACCAAACGATGCATTCGTGCATGCAGAGCAGCTGCACGGAAAGTTTCAACATATGGCACGCCGTGTATCCGCCCAAACGATGCTTATGCAAGGGTTCGTTCAGTTTTTTTTTTTTAACGAATGCATGAATGCCGCATGCATGGTTTCACTGAATTGAAACCATGCAGCAATGCATTGGGCATAGAGTTGTCGCAGTCTTTTTATTGTATGGAAAATATTTAAAAAAAATTGTTAAATCTTAATTTTGTTGTTTATTAACACATTGATATAATATACTAGTTATATGAAACATGTGTTGTCTTTATTATTAACTTAATATTACATAAAATGTTAACATTTATTTTTTAATGGAATAAAAATCAAACATGTGGTAACAATGGTTGGCAAAAATAAAGAAGAAGAAGAGACAATGCACTTATGCAACGTATGGCTATAGACGTTGATGCATAATGCATGAGCAAGCATTTCGTTCATTTTTGCAACGGCTCTGCATGAACGAATGCATCGTTTGGTTGGGCCTTTAGTGTTTACTCTCAACTTAACGTTTGTAACTTAACTTAATTCTGAACCTGCCGGTTGCAGATTCTTACGTTAAGTTCTTAAGTTGAACAGTGTTGATTAACGTGAAAATCAAACAGCTGATCAAAAACTGTGTTGCAAAACGTTAAGCGCTGTTTACAAATTCATATATTGAAATGGATGAGCATAATTTTATAAATTTAATTGAATTAATTTATGATAAAAAGTCAATAGACCTTAAAAATAACATTAAAAAAATGAGCAGTTTGGACTGCAACTGCCAAAGAACTTGGTAGCAACGTTGTATTCAAAATGCGCCAACAAGCAGTCAATATATGTTTTTTTGTTTAACAGCTTTGCTTACATAATTCTACAGCACTGACACACTGATTTCGTACGTTAAGTTAAGTTGAGAGTAAACGCATACATTCCTTAAGTTAAGTTACGTTAGGTTAAGTCAAGAGTAAATAGGCCTTAAGACGTAAGTATGAAGCTTTAAGCAAGCAACCAATAATAAAACACTACGACCTCGCCCAACGCTACCTATAAAACGCAACTCCTATATCGTTTTTTTGATGTGATAATTTCTTCAATTTTAATGGCAAAGGCATCTCTTTTTGAAAATAGATCTCGTGGCCAACAGAATAATTTTCCCCAGTTCTTGCAACCACCTCAGCGAGGTCGTACTGTTTTAAGATCGATGGTCTTGATTTAAATAAATCAATTTTACGTGAGAGCAAACACCTAACATTGCGATTTATGTCTAGTGGGTGGCCAAGTGGGGCAAGGTCCAATCACTTATGTGCAACATTGTCAGAAAATAAAAGGGATAGAGAAATTGTGAAAGCGTAAGAGAGAGTGTGAAAAATTACGAGAGAGAGAAAGTGAGAGAGAGAGAGAGAGAGAGAGAGAAGATAATGTCAGCAACAGTTTTCCAAATGGTCAACGCTTGACCTGATCTGAGCTTCAATCGAGCTTAACTTACATTGCTTTTCTTGTTGGCTGACACACTGTAGTACAGAAAGTAATTGCATGAGCGTCGAATGGTGTGGAATAGTGTCACCGTGGACTTGGGTTAAGTAACACCACGTATCGAAATGGAGACGAACATATGTACAACCAACTGACTAATAGTAGATGAAATGTGACTCTATACAGGTGGGTGTATCTACTGCTCCACATGTGCATTGCTAGCTGCCAAAAATTGAATTCACACTCACATACACGAACACTCACAAATTACTCACAATGAACTATAAATATACGTGGCTGAGATCAAGATGCTGAATGAGTTATACTGATTAAAATTTAATCACAGACAGCAACCGGCATTAGTGACTAAGAGTCAACTGCTGTGATTCTTTTATTATGATAAAATATTTGTTGTCCATCCTAAAAACTCTTTTAAATGCGGACACTTTTTGCCTCTAAAAATGTCTCATGACGCATCATCATCACTCATCAGCGTCAGCACCGTATTCGTAGAATCTAATTTTTGGCATTTTTGAAACTATGTATTTCCAAACGGACAACGAATGTGTTGAAAATTATATTGAGCTATTTTCATTTTGCAGCGTTTTTACAGCGTTTTCTATATGTACCGTGTTTATTTTAAGAAAAAATTAATATGTATACGAATGTTTGTACATACTTTATGTACAATTAGAGCAGGCGTTTGGTTTTTGTTCGTATTTGTAGGAACAAGGTCAAGGCGTCGAAAGTGGGGGGAAAAAAGACTGACTAACGTCAAAAACATCAACGCGAATGCGAATGCTTGTTTATCTCTCATATGCTTAAATAGCAACCAGCCCCCTGAAGTTTTGCCTCAACGATTTTTATATTCAGTGGTGGTCTGTCATGGTGTCTGTCCGTCTGTCCATATGAATGCAACTTTTTGCGACACCCTTAAAGCTAGAGACTTGAAACTTTCTAAATATTTTTTTCTGTGGCTGGAAAATAAAGTGTCAAGATTGGGGTTCTACGATAACTTGGGGGCTGGCAAATCGATAAAATCGATAGCTCAAAACCACTTATTTCGCTTATATTTACAGCTAGAACTACCAACTTCGTAAGATGATAGCTACTAACAACCCCCAAATAACAGGATCACCCAAACTCATTCTGCCCCCAGCCCCCCGCAGCATGAAATCAGAAACGCCTATTACCTCCACAGTTTTTGAGTTAGAGTCACCAAATTCGGTGCCAAGATAGGTGATGATAACCCCTGAAAAATTACAATGGATCCCGAGCCCACCCATACCGCCCTAGTCACCCCCAGCCACCCCAACGTTTCGTTAAAACGGGAATGCGTGAAGCTAACACAGTTTTCAAGCTTAGAGCAACTTTAGTAGGAAGATAACTGGTAACAGCCCCCAACATTTGAATACCACGCTCACCCATAGCGCTCCCAACCCTATCCTCCCTCCCCACCACCCATAAAAAAAAATTTTGCGTATATCTTTTTAGCTAGAGCCAAATTTGGTATGAAGTTAAGATCCCACAGAGATCTGCATCCAATATTTAGATGTGACGCCCACCTATACCATCCCCAGTCGTATTTTCGAAATTAGTAACATGCGCTTAAAAGCTCCAACGTTTTTGCCTCTATTTTGCTCAAAACTGAGGTAAATGATAATATAATTTACTATTATATATATTATTATATATAATATATATAAACGAATATATAACAATAAAATCATTGTTAAATAAAAAAACAAATCGTTAATTCACATCCCACAAAAAACTGAAGCAAAAATATGGGTGGGGTTGGCTCCAAAATTTTGATGCAGATTTGTTGGCTTTGTCAGTAGCTATATTCTTTCCAAATTTGGCATTTCTAGCTATAAGGATGTGCGAAATAGGTAGATTTATTTTTGATTTATCGAATTACCGATTTGAGAGCCTCCCAGTTATCGTAGAACGCCAACCTTGACACTCTAATATACTATGCCATAAATAAAGATAGTGGGAAAGTTTCAAATTTCTAGCTTGAAGGGTTTGGAAAAAAGTTGCGTTCATACAGATGGACAGACGGACTGGTGTCTATCGGTGTCTGACGGGCATTATACAAACCTAATATACTGTTTACCTGCGGTTTCGAGTATAAAAGCGCTGATAAATTATCTGGGCTTTAAGCTTTTCCAAATATATCTAAGGTTCCAAAAATAAAAATTTATTACCGATTACATATTATGGACAATTCTAATGATCAACTGTGTAAAATGTCAAATTATTTAATAAATTGATTTAAGCTTACGGATTTTATTTTTTAATTTAATATAAATACATTATGTTATATTTAGAGCCATAGTTCAATAATAAACGATAGCTTTTTATAATCTTAACCCATAAAATGGGTAAATAAGGGTATAATGGTTTTGTGCAACAGTATGTAACAGGCAGAAGGAAGCATCTCCGACCCCATAAAGTATATATATTCTTGATCAGCATCAACAGCCGAGACGATAAAGCCATGTCCGTCTGTCTGTCCGTCTGTCCGTCTGTATGAACGCGTGGATCTCAGAGACTACAAGAGCTAGAGACTTCAGATTTTGGATATAAGATCGCCTATACCATAAGTAGAACAAATTTTCTTCAAATTATCGATAACTATTCTGGTTTCCGATATACACATGGAAGCGATAACAAAAAATATCGAATTTGGAAAATGTAAAAATGAGGATTGAAGTAATGGGTAACGATAGAACTTTTCCGAAAATTTCGTCCAAATCGGTTAAGAAACACCGGAGATATCGAATTTTATCGCTTGAAGCTAAGTCAGTATACCAAAGTCAATTATAAATTTAATGTATTGATTGCAACTGGGTTCAGGGTATCTTCTACTCGGGCTCTCCCGACTAGAGCCTACGTATGTTAGCTTATAGCTTTATAATTACATTTTGATTATTTGTTTATACTTAAAATTCACCACGTCTTTGCAGCTACCATCCAACAGGTTCAGCAGCAGCATTGGCGAGAGATATAGTCCCCACTATTATCAGGTTTGTCTGAAATCAACTTAGTAAGCTCAGCGCATGCGGGCGTCAAGTCTTAAGTGATGTCGTTTGTTCACTGCGTGTGTGTTTGTATAACATCATGGTACACACACAACAATGCTTAAGCCCACTAAAACGTATTTTGCTTTTTATAAGAACTGCTTAATTATAAGAACTGCTGCCTGAAACTAAATCCCGCTAATACATATACACAGGACAATGGTATTTAAACGGAATCTCTTCACATTGACTTTGGCATATGAGTATCAAACCGAAACTTCAGATATAAGGTTTTTGAACGACGCGCATAAATCTTGGGTCTGAAGGCATAAAGTGAAAACGTTGCAGTCGGATGCAACCGACTGCGGTATACTAGCTTCTAGCATTGAAACCGGTAAAAAGAGTCCGGATGCAACCGACTGCGGTATACTAGCTTCCAGTATTGAAACCGGTAAAAGGAGGCCTGATTGCAATAGGGTATGGATGCGGCAGGGGTGTACGCTGCCTCAAAGATTCTCCGATGCAGATGGGGATGCCACCAGCAATGTTCCTTCCAAATTTGGTGACTCTAACTCAAAGTTTTAAATCAAAAATATATGGGGAAAGGAGGGCTAGGAGTGGTATGGGTGGGCGTGGCATCCAAATTTTAGATGTAGATCTTTGTGGAATGTCAATTGACGTCTTCATACCCAATTTGGTGACTCTAGCTCGAAGTTTGTAAAAAGTGGGGAAAGGGGGCGGAATGGATGGGCCTGGCTTAAAAACTTTAATGCAGTTCTTTGGTAGTCGTTACCAGCTATCTTCCTACCAAATTTGGTGGCTCTAGCTCCGCAACTATGGAAGATACACGCATTCCCGTTTTTGACGAAGCGTTGGGGTGAATGGGGGCGGCTAGGGCGGTATTGGTGGGCGTTGCATCCAAAGTTTTTTCGGGAGATCATCAGCACCTATCTTGGCACCAAATTTGGTGGCTATAGCTCAAAAACTGTGGGAGATATAGGCTTTTTTGTTTCTAAAATGCAGGGGGCTGGGGCGGAATGGGTGGGCGTGGCTCTATAATATAGTGTTTTGGGGGTTGCTTGTAGCAATCTGCTCACCAAATTTGGTAAAAATAATACAGAAAACTTCAGATAAATACAGAAAAATTAAATTAAATTGTATATTTAGTTGCACTCCTTCTTTTTATCCATACTAAAGAGTGATTATTCAATAAAAATTATTCAATTTCATTCATGAAAGTATTCAATCATTTTATCAAAGTTTTGTTATGACGTTTACTGACAACCAATTCTTGATTTTGTAGTATATTTCAAAACAATCTCGAACGTTGGTTAAATAAATAATTTTTTGCAATCGGCACAAAATGCATTTGTCGGCAGTCCTTGCCTTGTTTGGAAAAGACTAAACGTTCCGAAACGCTTTTGCTATGATAAACAAGTGTTAGCGTTCCAGTCGGACGCAACCAACTGCGTTACACTCGTTACCAGTATTAAAACCGGTAAAAAGAGGCCTGATTGCAAAGGGGTACGGATGCGGCAGGGTGTACGCTGCCTTAAAGATTCTCCGATGCAGATGGGGATGCCACCAGTCTTCGTTCCACAATTAGTGACTCTAGCTTAAGGTTGTTAAAAGGTGTGGAAAGGGGCTGGGGGCGGATTGGGTGGGTTTAGCATCCAAATTTTTGCTGCAGATCTGTGCGGAATGTCAATTGCTATCTTCACACCAAATTTGGTGATTTTTGAGGCAGATCTAAGAGGAATGTCAATTTCTATCTTCATACCAAATTTGGTGACTCTAGCTCAAATTTTGTACAAAGTGTGGAAAGAGGGCCGGAATAGGTGGGTGTGGCTCCAAAACTTTAATGCAGATTTTTGGGGGTCGTTGCCAGTTATCTTCAAACCAAATTTGGTGGCTCTAGCTCCACAACTCTGGAAGATACACGCATTCCCATTTTTGGTGAAGCGTTGGATTAGCTGGGGACGGCTAAGGAAGTATTTGTGGGCGTGGCATCCAATTTTTTGAAGCAGTTCTTTGGGAGTCATCATTACCTATCTGAGCATAAAATGTGGTGCCTCTAGCTCAAAAATTGTGGAAGTTATAGGATTTTGTGATTTCAACCTAAGCAGGGAGTGGGGAGGGGGTTGGCTGTGGGCGGAACGGGTGGGCGTGGCTCCAAGACTTTGATACAGTTTTTTTTGGGAGTTGCTAGTAGCTATATGCTCACCAAACTTGGTAGTTCTAGCTGTAAAAATGTGCGAAATATGTGGACTTATTTGTTTTGAGTTATCGAACTTATCGATTTGCCAGCCCCTCCAGTTATCGTAGAACCCAAATCTTGACACTTAAGACCCCATAGATAAAGAGAATTGGAAAGTTTCAAGTCTCTAGCTTGACGGGTGTTGAAGAAAGTTGCGAACATACAGACGGACAGACGGTCAGACGGACGGACACCATGACGGACATTGCACAAAGCCAATATACTCTTGACCTTCGGTAACAAGTATAACAACAGCAAATGTGGCGACCTTTACAAATTTGGATCTTTTAAACCTTGTGGCTTTTGAACGAATTGATTAATTCAACAGCCAGCATACATTGAATACATTTTCATCTTGTTTTTGCGATACTTTTGTTAAGATATTTGGTTGATGAACGAGAACTATTTGTCAGAGTCTTGGACTTCCAAACTGTTCAGGGGCGGTCGTCAAAGGGTTAACATCAAATTCAAATCATTTGAATTTAGAAATTTTTTCAGTTTATCATTTGCGTTTTGGTGATATTACTAATCAAGGCATGGCAACTATTTGTAGCAGTTTCTTAACGGATAGTTTTTAGTGATTTGAAATATGTGTTTATTATTTCCTTACAGTCATCCAGCCGGCTTGAAACTTCCGAACAGACCACAGGACGCCAGTTGCAACGTGTCCTGCACTATTCAATGGCTCCATGCCGAAATCTTCCAGGCCTAAGACGCTCTGAATGCGCCATTCACGACGTCGATTGTGATGAGGTCTATCCGGGCATATATATTGGTGATGCGTAAGTTTAAATGTCTTTCTAAATCTCTCTCTCTCTCTCTCTCTCTTTCTCTTTCAATTCCATATAGCACCCTTTCATAACTATTTTTTTCAAAACTTTTAGTGCGGCTGCTAAGAACAAAACGTATTTGAGATTGATGGGCATTACTCATGTGCTGAATGCAGCAGAGGGCTGTTGCTATGGGCAAGTGGACACTGGTCACTGCTATTATCGGGATATGCCTAGCGTTAGGTAAGAAGCAAGTGATTATGATCATGATTATAAAACAGCCTGGGCAACCTCACATTTGAAGCGCACTCATTTTTATTCATATTTTAAATCGATTTGCTAATGCAGCATTTTCTCAATCAATCTCACCCAAAAGTTTGATTAAAAACAAAAATTTCTGTTTCTTTCTATTTTCTCCATCACACACGTAACACCCATCATAACATATACATAAATGTATGTACATACATATGCATATGTTCTTCCCTTATATCACACGCACATATATGCATTGCGTAAACATACGAACATAACAAAAATCTCAAATTGCACTCATACACTTCACTGTGGGCCATTGTTGTTGTGTTGTTTGTGTATTTGTCTAGACGTCAACATAAGGATTGCTTTTTTAGATACATGGGCTTCCCAATGATCGATGCGCCAACAACAGATATATCCCGTTACTTCTATGTTGCAGCCAAATTTATTGACAGTGCCATCAGCAGCGGCGGTAAGTGAGAAAAACCAACGCACACAAAAATTTAACTCCGAATAAAACTTGCCCTAGATTTTTAATACTCGTTCTCGAAGGTAAAGATAGAGGTGGGCGCGGGCCTGTTTTCAGAGGCCCGGGCCCGCACGAACATGAAGTCTTCTTTAAAAGGCCCGGCCGGCCCGGCCCAGCACGACTATTTTTACGGAGGCCCAATGTTAATAACATTTTTCTCTACTTTTCGTTTCTTTGTGAATCTTAAGTCTACAAATTCAGAAAACATTTCATCATCAACATTATTTGGACTTATTCTATGTTCATTTAAATCATTGCCTTTTTTATCCCCCACTATATCGGTGAGCATTGCTCTAACCGTGGATAATGCATCACCTTTTTTGTCCTCTGAGACGAAATTCATCTCTTTACAAGGAGGATTTAAAAATAAGCCGACAAGGTGAAAGGTTGTCGGAGCGAACCTATTTTCCAATGCCTTTAGGGTCATTGTTTTTAAATCTATTATTATTTGTGAATCAAGTGTATAAGTACGACAAAATTTTATCCGACGACCATAATGCAAATATTTGGATGTTGGCTCTTTTTTTGAGCTTAGTGCTTCAGAGCAGTCCTTAAATGGTTTCAAAAATCCTAAAATACTTTCAAGGAGTGCAAAATCTGAATTTTTAATGCCCTTTAACTCATTTTTATACCTTAACCCATATAATGGGTAAATAAGGGTATAATGGTTTTGTGCAACAGTATGTAACATGCAGAAGGAAGCATCTCCGACCTCATAAAGTATATATATTTTTGATCAGCATAAACGGCCGAGACGATATAGCCATGTCCGTCTGTCTGTCCGTCTGTCCGTCTGTATGAAAGCGTGGATCTCAGAGACTACAAGAGCTAGGGACTTCAGATTTTGGATATAAGTTTTCCTATACCATGAGCAGAACAAGTTTGCTGCAAATTATCGATAACTATTCTGGTTTCCGATACACACATAATATCGATAATAATAAAATATCGAATTTGGAAAATCTAAAACTGAGGATTGAAGTAATGGATAATAATAGAACTTTTCTGGAAATTTCGTCCAAATCGGTTGAGAAACACCGGAGATATTGAACTTAATCGATGGAAGCTAAGCCAGTATACCAAAGTCTTATATAAATTAAATATATTTATTGCAGCTGGGTTCAGGGTACCTTCCAGTCGGGCTTCCCGACTAGAGCCTTCTTACTTGTTTTACTTCAAGTAATTTTTGGTTTGATTTGTATATAATTTAATTCATATTTTTAACTAATAAAATGATATAAAGAGTAAAATAAAATTATTTATATTTTATATTTATAAGGAACACTTTATTTTAAAACTCTATTTACACAAGTGTAGGTGTTTTACATATTGAAAGTAAGAGTACAGGACCGTGTGCCTTTTCGACTTAGATATATTGCGTCTGTATGAAAGATATAATTTAATTAATTTGAGACAGATTATTATAGGGAACAGTAAGTATATAAAAAACCCATAAATTGACTTAAAACTAGAGCTTAAAATTACGACTTATGGCTAGTGTGAGACTATTGAATATTTTGTAAATGTGGATAGATGGAATAATTACATCTGTTAATAAAGTTCGTGTGCAGCCTAGTCTATCTTGCTGAAGCTAGTTCCACTTTGGCTATATTGTGTAGCTCTGAGGTGGAGTAATGCCAGGGGAGATTGAATATCATTTTTAATATTTTGTTTTGTACAACTTGGATTTTATAAATATGGGTCTTTGCAACATCAGCCCGGACCGGAGCTCCGTAAAAAATTGTAGACTGAAAGATTGACCTAAACAGATACATTTTATTTTCTAGACTCAGGCGAGAATTCCTGTTTATGAAAGGATATAGAACTTTGATTAACGTGTTAGTTTTTATACCCTTAACCCATAAAATGGGTAAATAAGGGTATAATGGTTTTGTGCAAAAGTATGTAAGAGGCAGAAGGAAGCATCTCCGACCCTATAAAGTACATATATTCTTGATCAGCATCAACAGCCGAGACGATATAGCCATGTCCGTCTGTCCGTCTGTCTGTCCGTCTGTCCGTCTGTATGAACGCGTGGATCTCAGAGACTACAAGAGCTAGAGACTTCTGATTTTGTATTTAAGTTCTCCTATACCATGAGCAGAACAAGTTTGCTTCAAATTATCGATAACTATTCTGGTTTCCGATATACACATAATATCGATAACAATAAAATATCGAATTTGGAAAATCTAAAAAGGAAAAAGAAAATCTGAGGGTTGAAGTAATGGATAATGATAGAACTTTTCTGAAAATTTCGTCCAAATCGGTTGAGAAACACCGGAGATATTGAACTTAATCGATGGAAGCTAAGCCAGTATACCAAAGTCTTATATAAATTAAATATATTTATTGCAACTGGGTTCAGGGTATCTTCTAGTCGGGCTCTCCCGACTAGAGCCTTCTTACTTGTTTTACTTTCAATGCGGGGGGCTGGGGGTGGAATGGGTGGGCTTGGCTCCAAAATTTTTAATGCAGTTTTTTGGGGGTTGATAGTAGCTATCTTTTTACCAAATTTGGTAATTCTAGCTGTAAGGATGTGCGAAATATGTGGATTTATCGGTTTTGAGTTATCGAACTTATCGATTTGCCAGCCCCCCAGTTATCGTAGAACCCCAATCTTGACACATTAATTTACTATCCTATAGATAAAGAGAATTGGAAAGTTTCAAGTCTCTAGCTTGAAGGGTGTGGAAAAAACTTACACACACACAGACGGAAAGACGGCTGGACGGACAGACGGACAGACACCATGACGAACATTGCACAAAACCAATGTAGTCTTTACCTTCGGTAACGAGTATAAAAAATATAGCTTTTTTAAGATAACAAAAAACATAAAAAGTTATTGTTATTATAATAATTATAATTTTATTTTGAGTCTTGTGCTAGCGCTCTTACTGTACGCACGTACGTACGGATCAGCTTGACAAACGAAAAGAAAAAGAACAAAACCAAGATTAATAAAACAAAAAAAAGGCGCTTATCAGTAGGGGACACCGTTATGTAGCCGAAAGTAAAGCGCAAAGCGCAAAAATAAGACACTGGGCAAAGTCCAGATGCCAACAAAAACTACTACTCGCCGCTGCAAACTCTAATTCACTCAAACGAAGAGATTGAAATCAATGATAAGAATGATGCTGAGCTCGAGCAAATCATTTCTAAAAGCAAAGTGTACGTACCGCCAAAAACGGTGCTCAAATGCACAGTGGAACAACTTCATGCCATTTGTAAATAAATTAACTGCACGCAGTATTCAATTAAAAAGATCTCTATTGGAATCAAGCTCCACTGCCGTGATATTAAAGACTTCCAACCCGCGTGCAGTGCATTGCGTGGTAAATTCGAGTTTTTCTCTTATGCGGACAAAAATGACAAGCCATACAAAGCGTTGCTTCTGGGGTTAGACAAAATGGATCCCACATCTTTAAAAAATGATTTAATAGGCCTAGGCTTTCACTGCCTTGATGTTAAACTCGTCCAGCGAAAGAGACCAAACAACACAGTACTAATTTTATACGTGGTCTACTTTACCAAAAAATCCATTACGCTCAACGAGCTCAGAAAAAATCTCTCAGTTATCAACTATGTAAGAGTGAAATGGGAATACCAAAAGAAGAACAGTAGCCAAATAACACAATGTTACAATTGCCAAATATTTGGACACGGTGCCAGCCGCTGCGCCGTCAAACCATACTGTTCAATCTGTGCGGGATCTCACAATACCTCAGACTGCCCGGAAGGATCAGCTGTTATATGTGCAAACTGCAATGGTCCTCATAAGGCCAACGATTCGAACTGCCCTAGCAGGATAAGCTACTTAAAGTTAAGATCTCAATATCAGTCATACCGAGTAAGACCAAATACTACTAATGTTTTTAAGCCCCCCCCCAGCTTGAAAATACTAATGTATTTCCAAACGCGCTAAACCAAACCAATTTTCGTTCAAACTCTAAATGGGTTAACCAAATAGGAAATCATACGTCAAGTGTTAACAACGAGCTCTTCTCATTGGACGAGGTTAAGTCCTTAGCATTCGAGCTTATAAAGAATTTAAGAAACTGCAAAACCAAGGCAGATCAATTCGAAGTGATAACTTCAATGGCGTGTAAGTTTCTTACATAATGGATAATAATCTCACTATTGTAGCTTGGAACGCTAGAGGCGTTAAAAACAAGAAAGAAGAGCTTTTTGCTTTTCTTAACAGGGAAAACATAGATATTTGTTTATTAACCGAATCCTGGCTCAACAGCTCATTATCAATCAAGCACAATAATTACATTTGCTACAGACGTGACAGAACGAATAGAAGAGGAGGTGGGGTAGCTATTATTATCAACAAATCTATCCGCCATACCCTGTTACCCCTCCCTAACACAAATTCCATAGAAACTATTGGCATCAATATTATTAATAACGCAGGCACCGGTACTTCACTCTATTGTTGTTATTTCGCAGGGGGACGAGCAGATCCCAATCTAAAACAAAACTTTTCAAATGACATTCGACTTCTAACCTCTTTTACTGGGAACATATTGCTCGGAGGGGATTTAAATAGCCGACACAGACTCTGGGGTTGTAACCGTGCAAATGTCTGGGGATCATTACTGTACGATTTCTTATTAACTCGTGGTCTGTCAGTTCATTTTCCAGACGAACACTCCTATATACCAGCAAGTCCTGGAAGTCAATCCTCTACGCTCGATATTTTTGTTACAAATAACTGCCAGCTATTAACAAATCCTATAGCCTTGAACGACTTAGGCTCTGATCATCTCCCAGTCAAATCATCACTCCACTTAAATCACACCAGAATTAAAAAATTCTTCTATGATATCAAAAAATCTAATTGGGTTGTTTTCGGTAGAATAATCAACCGATTATTACCAGAGTGTGACTCCTACTCCGTCAGATCGCAGGATGACATAGACAAGTTAGTAATCGATTTTAACTCCGTGATCTCTGCAGCTAAAGAACGCAGTATTCCAAAAAAAAAGAAGTCAAATCTACATCAAAAGCTCTGCCTTCTAACATAATCTCCCTGATAAAACTAAGAAACAGACACCGTCGATATTGGTTGCGACACAGAAACAGAGGTGATTTAACTTTAGTTAGATGGTATAGTCAATTACTAAACATTGAGTTATCCAAACTTAGAAATGAAAATTGGAATAACCTTTTATCCTCACTAGAAAAAAATTCTTCCCCCTTTTGGAAGTTATCAAAAGTCATAAAGAAGAAAAACATTGGGATACCTACACTAAAGCACAATCAAAACAAATTCGTAAATGCGGACCAGAAAGCAGAATTATTAGCATCATTGTTCGCCTTAAACCATGCCCATTCAAGCAGTCTCAGCGATCAAACCACAATCTCTGAGGTCACCAGCTTCATAGGCTCTTTGGACTCCCTGAATGCAGACAACGACTCATCATATTTGACAGATTTTCATGAGGTTTCTTTGATATTAAAAGATCTTAAATATAAAAAGACTCCAGGCCTTGACAATATTAAAAATGTGTGTCTTAAAGCTCTTCCTCGGAAAGGAGTAAAATTTCTGACTTTCATTATTAATGAGTGCCTTCGCATAGGATATTTCCCTCAGAAATGGAAGCACTCCAAAGTCATCCCTATTTTAAAAGCGAACAAGCCTCCTGAATATCCTACTTCTTATAGACCCATTAGCCTTCTCTCTTCAGTAAGTAAGAAGTAAGTTAGTAAGAAAGTCATCAAGAAAAGACTAGTTGCCTTTACTGAAAACAATGATGTCCTTCCACCCCTTCAGTTTGGATTTCGCCGTGAACACAATACAGTGCACCCTCTATGTAGAATTAAAAAAATTGTCAAGTCCAACTTTAGCAGTTCCAAATCTACGGATATGGTCTTACTAGACATTAAAGCGGCCTTCGACTCTGTTTGGCACGATGGACTTGTGTACAAATTGTATCTGTTACATTTCCCATTAAGGATTATTAAAATTATACGAAGTTTTTTAAGTGACCGATCCTTTGCTGTTTGCTTAGGAGACGCCAATTCAAGTGCAACTAATATTAATGCCGGGTGCCCACAAGGTTCCTGTCTTTCCCCAATATTATAAAACATCTTTACATCCGATTTCCCTGTCTTGAGTGGATGCACTGCATCCGTTTTCGCGGACGATACTGCAATTCTCTGTACTGGAAATCTCGCAACTGATATCCAAGTGGCCTTTAACACTCTTGTTGCTTACTTTACAAAATGGAAAATTCTTGTTAATGCTGAAAAAACCCAAGCAATCTTTTTTACAAGGAAAAGGAAAAATATATATATTCCTTTGAATCACATTAGTCTTAATCAGGTTGACATTAACTGGGACAACAACGTTAGATACCTGGGCGTCATATTAGATAATAAACTAAATTTTTCATATCACGTCCAACACATAATTAAAACAAGTAAGAAGGATCTAGTCGGGAGAGCCCGACTAGAAGATACCCTGAACTCAGTTGCAATAAATATATTTAATTTATATAAGACTTTGGTATACTGGCTTAGCTTCCATCGATTAAGTTCAATATCTCCGGTGTTTCTTAACCGATTTGGACGAAATTTTCAGAAAAGTTCTATCATTATCCATTACTTCAACCCTCAGATTTTCTTTTTCCTTTTTAGATTTTCCAAATTCGATATTTTATTGTTATCGATATTATGTGTATATCGGAAACCAGAATAGTTATCGATAATTTGAAGCAAACTTGTTCTGCTCATGGTATAGGAGAACTTAAATACAAAATCAGAAGTCTCTAGCTCTTGTAGTCTCTGAGATCCACGCGTTCATACAGACGGACAGACGGACAGACAGACGGACAGACGGACATGGCTATATCGTCTTGGCTGTTGATGCTGATCAAGAATATATATACTTTATAGGGTCGGAGATGCTTCCTTCTGCCTGTTACATACTTTTGCACAAAACCATTATACCCTTATTTACCCATTTTATGGGTTAAGGGTATAAAAAGCCTATATCTCCCACAGTTTTTGAGCTAGATCCCCCAAATTTGGTGCCAAGATAGATATTGATGACTTTCCAAAAACAGCATTAAAAGTTTTTATGCCACGCCAATAATGTATTAGCCGCCCCCATCCACCTCAACGCTTCGTCAAAAACGGTAATGCGTGTTTCTTCCAGAGTTGTGGAGCTAGAGCCACCAAATTTGGTAGGAAGATAGCTGGCAGCGACCCCCAAAAATCTGCATAAAAGTTTTGGAGCCACGCTCACCCATTCCAACCCTTTTTCACACCTTTTACAAACTTTGAGCTAGAGTCACCAATTTTGGAAGGAAGATAGCTGGTGGCATCCTCATCTGCATCGGAGAATCTTCAAGGCAGCGTACACCCCTGCCGCATCCGTACCCCTTTGCAATCAGGCCTCTATTTACCGGTTTTATACTGGTATCGAGTTAACCGCAGTCGGTTGCGTCCGACTGCAACGTTTTCACTTGTTTTCTTCAATTTTATATGTTATCAAAAAATATTAAAATTTCCTTGAAAAATGATTACTGATTATTTTTATATGTTTTTTTTTTTTTTTTTAATTGCTGGTCTTATTTATTGAATCTTTTCTAGTGAATTAGAAAACTAACAATAAGTATAAAAATCTTATTAATAAATCTTAGTTAACAGTTTATTTTATTTTTTGACTGTATTCTGAGTGCGCGTCCCTAAAAATCATCGCTGGGTTGGTAAGTCGTTACGACGAAGACGGGATCGGCTGCGCAGCCTTGTGAGACCTCTCGCGAGATGATTTCTGTGCGATGAGAGCTTGATAAGATATTTTACTTTTTGTTCCGCTGTTTCCTCCTTGACTGTTTAGATGTTTAAGTCTTTATGACTGTTTTCGTTTCGAACATACCATTGTGCCCCGGTAATGATTCTCAATATTTTTGACTGGGCTCTCAATGTCAATGCTTCTGTTGCTAGCGTTCCCCCATAACTGGGAACCATAGGTCCAGATTGGTTTTAGAACAGAGTTGTAAAGCACGACCTTGAAGTCCAAACTAATGGAAGAGCGAGCATTGATGAGCCAATGGAGGCTATTGGCTTTCAGGTTGAGATGTGTTCTTTTAGCTTCAATGTGTCGCCGCCATGTTAGTCTTCTGTCTAAGTGTACGCCCTGATACGTTACATCGTTTGCTTTTGGAAGAGTGGTGTTGTTTAACGTGAGCGGTGGACAATCTTGCCTGTTAAGGGTGAAAGTTTCTTGCTTACATATGTGCTCGTTTACCTTAATTCGCCAATCTGATATCCATTTTTCCACGATGACCAGATGAAGGGCTAGTTGCGCTGTTGCTTGTATTGGGCATCTGGAGCGGCTGAGAATAGCTGTATCATCAGCAAAGGTAGATGTTGTCAATCGGCTGCTTATTGGGATGTCTACTGTGAAAAGCACGTACAGTGTTGGTCCAAGTACTCTGCCCTGTGGAACACCAGCTTCGATACAGTGTTCGTCATACATTGTGTGTTACATCTCACTGCGAACTTCCTGTCGTACATGTACGAGTTAAGCAGCTTATGTGTGTTGTTTGGGAGCATTGTTTTGATCTTATGCATTAGACCTTCCAACCAAACTTTGTCGAATGCCTGAGAAACATCCAGAAATAATGCAGTGCAGTATTCTCTATTTTCGAACGCGCTTCGTATCTCTGATGTTATTCTGTTAACCTGCTCAATTGTTCCGTGCTTTTCACGAAAGCCAAATTGGTGTGACGGGATTATGTTATGAAGATTCAGGAATGGATTTATCCGGGACAGCAAACATTTTTCGAAAAGTTTTGATAGACACGGTGATAAGCTTATAGGTCTATACGACGTGGGAACTGTGTGATCGTTTCCAGGCTTTGGTATCATAATGATAATTGACTTTTTCCATCTGTCTGGATAGTGGCCAAGTTTGGTGATAGTATTGAAGAGCTGGGCAATTATGCAGATCGCACAGTTAGGAAGCTCAATAATCATCTTTGGGGTTATTTGGTCATCTCCTGGAGTTTTTTTTTTGGTTCAGTTGCTCTTTAATGATTCTAACGATTTCATTCGGGCGAAACTTGATTGGATCATGTTGAAGCTGAGAGCCGTTTTAAGCAGTCGGTAGTGCAAACGTACTTGTTGCAGGATTAGGTTGGAACACTTTTTGGATATGATTTCTTATGGGCATTACTGTTTCTGTTGGTGAGCTTAGAGTTGGGTGAGCTCTCCACAATGAGTTTTTCGTACTGGTGGTTGATAATTGCTCGATGTAACGGCGTTGAGCGCGCTCGTCCTCGATTTTTAACGCTTTGGTGAGTTTACGTGTGGCGTCTTTTAGTTTTTGCTTTGCCGATGGCGATCTGTTCGATTGCCAGTCACGTCGTAAGCGCCGCTTTTCAAGAACGAGCTGTTCAATTTGTAGATTTGTTGTCCTTTTGTTGTGTATTGTTTTTGGTGTTTGAGCCGTAGCGGTGCGAGCTGCGGCGACGAAGACAGTCTCCAGAGTGTTAACAAAACTATCAATGTCAGCTACATCAACGAGAAGTGGCTTAAGCTCAATGTGGAGCTTATATATTTTTTGTATCTGAGCCAGTTAGTTTTATGTGAAGTTAACTTACCGGGTCGATTTATGAATTCAGGGTGTCGTTGCAGATTTATTAGGACTGGCGAGTGATCGGATGATAGATCCGAAAGGCACTCTGCACTTATCAGTCTACGCGAAATGTTTTTGGTAACTGCAAAGTCAATCAAATCGGGTAGTTTTTTGGGATCTGTCGGCCAGTATGTTGGTCTGCCAGGAGAAACGTGGTCGAGCTTGTTGTTAGCTTTTATAATTGCATTGTAGAGCTGCTTTCCTTTTGGGTTCACGAGACGAGATCCCCAGTGTGTGTGCTTGCCATTGTAGTCTCCTGCTGCTATAAAGCATTCTCCTAGTGAGTTAAAAAATTCCATAAATTGGTCTTCAGATATGGTATAACGCGGAGGGCAGTATACAGCGGCAAGAGTAAGTTGGTTCCCACTGTCCAAATGTATTTTTAGATATTTGGCCTGTAGAAAGTTTTCAGCAAACTCTTTACAGTAGTGGTGCTTGAGGCGGCTTTTGATCAAAATACCAGTTCCACCGTGTGCTTTACCATCGGGATGATTTGTACCATAGAATAAGTATCCACTTATGTTAAAGTTATATTTGTTTGTAAGGTGTGTTTCGGAAAGTAGCATTACGTCGATGTGCTTATCGAGTAGGAATTGAGCTAATTCAAGTTTATGCTGTGAGACGCCATTAGCGTTCCACGTAGATATTCGTATCTCAGCCATTGATTATTTAGACTGTTGTGATACAAGCATTTGTATCAAGAGATTTTGATTACGCATTAGTTCCTGCATAGTTGTTTTCATGAATGACATAAACTCGTTCATGCTCTGCTGCAGGGTACATACGAGTGCTTCGAGGTTACTTTGTTGTTGCTCCTGTGCAGCGTTTGTGCTCACTTGTTTTGGTTGTAAGTACGGTGTGTTAGAGGCAGGAAGAGCCAGTCCAGACTTAGGGCGCTTGCATAAGTTGCGTTATTGGTTGAGAACTCGGGGCAAGTGAGGATCTGGCTGCAGATGAAAAGAAGACGTGTTGGTTGTGTTTCGATGGAGTAAAGGTAGTCGGTGCGTGTTGCGAGCGTACAGTGGTAACGCGCTGATGGATACGATTTTTAAGTTCCTTGTAGACTTGGCAGCCTCTGTAGTTCGCTGTATGCTTGCCTTCGCAGTTGTTGCAGAATTTTTTGCTAGAGTCTTCTTTGCTTACTGGGCAACTTGCGGAGCTATGCAGTTCCCCACAGTATACGCATACCGAGCGCAGTGTACAGTAGGCTTTTGTAAGGCCGTACTCTTGGCAGTTCATACATTGTACCGGACCGTTTCGTTTGTGCGGTTCTTCTACGGTGATTCTTCGGTGAAGTAAAAGCTGAAGTTTGTATATTGAGTGCACCTCGTTTTTTTTAAGCATTTTCATTTCTGGTTCAATTTCTATTTTAAAAAGTGGTTGCGGCATCCTGTTCCTGTTTAAGATGTTTATGACGGTTTTTGCTCAAAATTCTTTCTCCTGCAGCGCCTATTTTATTTCTTCTGGTGTTACATCAGGTTCTATGCCTTTTATTACGACCTGCAGGCCCTTGCAGCTTTTTAAATGATACGTATAATAATTAATTTTTTTTTTCGTTTAGATACTTTATGAGAACTCTGTAATTATCTTCCGACTTTGTCTGGACTTTAATTTCTTGAATTTTACCCTGTACGAGAGGAACTATGTAGAAACTATTTTTGCCTATGAGCTCGATAACTTTGTTAACAAAAGCACTGGAGCTTTTCTCGCGTATATATATTGGGGGTGGCTTCGGCTTCGTGACAACCCCAACGGCTTCAGAAGGCAGATCATCTGTGTTTTCTGCCAAGATGTGAAATCTATTGCTATTGTATGTAGTATCATTCGAGGGTATATTTAAATTTCTACGGGTCATTTTTGGTTTATTCGTAGAATTTTGCGGACTTAGCTTTCTGTTGATATAAATGTAGCGATCCATACCAGTCTGCGTAGCCGGCTTAACATTTTTGCTGTTTTCAGTTTGATTTACTGACGGCGCAGCAGTCGTTGTGCTTGTTGAACAGGAAGTAGGTATCGGTGCAGTTGTGGTTGTAGTCGCTGTTGCGGTACCTAGAGAGGGCGCAGCACTTGCAGTCGTTGCTAAGAGAGACGGGGAGCACGAAAACTTTCGGTCGCGTGCTGTGTGCAATACTTCATTTGTCGGGTTGGGTGTTGCCGACCGCGCGCGGAACGGAGACGGTGAGCAAGAACGTTCTCTGGCACGCGCTGTGTAAGAGAGTTCGATTTGCGGGTTGGGGGTAATTGACCGCTCGGGCTGCTCTGAAACTACGGAGAAGTAAGCGTTGCTCAGCCGACGATGCTCGTCTTGCTCGCGTTGTCGCTGGCCACAATTCTCGCGTTGACTCATTGTCTTAAGCGAGGTGAAGAATTTGTTAGTGCCTTTTGTTTTATATGTTATTATTTTTTAAAAGTCAATTGTTTTGTTTGAATTGCAGATTTTTAAAAAGCAATTTGTGCAGATACATTGCACTTAGGGTCTTTTCGCATAAAATATATATTTTATAAGCTTCTACATATATCACTGCACTTTTGCGTTTGGGAATTAATTAACCGGACCAAGATGAGAAAACACGTCTGCATTCGACGACAGTTGACACTACAAAAATATGTTGAATTTAAAAAAAGTAGTTTTGACAAGCGCTTAGTTTTTAATCTATTTATTTTTTCTGTTGCGGTCGCACCAGCTGTAGAAAATAAACGTTATGCTGAAACGGATGTTCCTTATAAAGCGCTATTTTTTTTTTGGCATTAATACATTATACTGATTTCATTTCTTCCCAACCGTCCGAAACGTTTCTTTTTACAGCTAGTGGGTTACAGCTAGTTGATCTTGGAAGTTGATTTTTTGCAACCAGAAATGAATGCTCGATTTCCCCAAAGCGACGGTTGAATTGATCTAAAATGATTTCCTTTAATTTATTATGTATTTTATGTGGAATTCCTCCTAGTTTTTACGTCCATAGTAAGTTTTAGCATTTTTCCTTAAGGAATACCTTCACGAGATTGCAATCTTCGCAGATCATCATTGGATTTAAAAATTCGTTTAAACCAAGTTACAATTGCTTTCATTTCGAAATCACAAAAGAAACTTCAGGCGTATTTAAAGCATTGTCGCAAACTAAATTTAACGTACATATGTGCAAAACACGGAATAAGTCGGCTTTTCCCAAAAGAATCTCGAATTGCTTTTAACGATATTAGCGCAATTGTCCGTTACTACTGCCATTACGTTTTCTTTTTAATTGCAATTTCGAGCAACGATTCTTCCAATACTTCCGAAATATGTACAGCTGTATGGGCTTCGCTTAATTTAAAGACACCAATTGTTCCTGAAAATTGCTTGCTTCCAAACAAACCGTGAACTGTCACACCGAGCATGCTGTTCATTTCAGTTTCGGTACATATATCCGTAGTCAAACACATATTTGGAATTTCTGATAGCTTCCTTTTGAAATTTTTGTAGCCTTTGAGCCTTCTTACTTGTTTTTTTCACGAATGCTTAAGGGGCCTAATCAAAGTTTCACTCCGTGAAAACATGCTTAAATGCTTAAGGCTATAGAGTTGTCGCTGTTTATACTCGATACCGAAGGTAAGGAGTATATTGAGTTTGTGCAATGTCCGTCATGGTGTCTGTCCGTCTGTATGAACGCAACTTTTTTCCACACCCTTCAAGCTAGAGACTTGAAACTTTCCAATTCTATTAATCTATAAGATAGTTAATAAAAGTGTCAAGATTGGGGTTCTACCGTAACTGGGGGCTAGCAAATCGATAAATTCGATAGCTTACAGCCGATAATCCACATAATTCGCACATCCTTGCAGATAAAACTACCAAATTTGGTAGGAAGATAGCTGGCAACGACCCCCTAAAATCAGCATCAAAGTTTTGGAGTCACGCCCACCCATTTCGCCCCCCTTTTCCGACCTTTTACAAACATTTAGTTAGAGTCACCAAATTTGGTATGAAGATAGCAATTGACATTCCACATAGATCTGCATCAAAATTTTCTATGCCACGCCCACCTATACCGTCGTAGCCCCCCCCTCCTTTCCAAGTTCTACAATATCCGAGCTAGAGTCACCAAATTCGGTATGAAGATAGCAATTGACATTCCACAAAGATCTGCATCAACATATTCGATGCCACGCCCACCCATACTGCCCCCAGCTCCCTTTTCCACACCGTTTACAAACTTCGAGCTATAGTCACCAAATATGGAAGGAAGATAGCTGGTGGCATCCCCATCTGCATCGGAGAATCTTTAAGGCAGCGTACACCCCTGCCCCATCCGTACCCCTTTGCAATCAGGCCTCTTCTTACTGGTGTAAATTCTGGTATTGAGTATGCCGCAGTCGGTTGCGTCCGACTGCAACGTTTCCACTTGTTTTTTATTACATATGTATATGGAAAATATTTAAAACAATTTTTAGATCTTCATTTTTTCGCTACTATATGTACATATTGATTTAATATACTAGATCTATAAACCATGTGCTGTCTTTATTTTTACCATAATATTGCATACAATGTTAACATTTATTTTTTAATGGAATAAAAATAAAACATGCGGTAACAAAGGAGTTATGTGTTGATGTGTTATTTGAACACTTCAACAGCTTGCCACACAAAGTTTAAAGTTTGACGCTCATATTTCGTATATGGTCAATAAGGCCATTAATGTCCTTGGCTTCATCAAGCGGTGGTCGAAAGAGTTTAATGATCCGTACACCACTAAAACGCTTTATACATCCTTAGTACGTCCCATTCTGGAGTATGGATCTTGTGTGTGGTCCCCACAATACTCGATTCACCAGGACAGAATTGAATCTGTGCAGAAGAAATTTCTTCTATTTGCCCTTAGAAGTTTTAACTGGGTTCCTGGAGTTGACTTACCCCCGTATTCTAGTAGACTCCTTTTAATAAATCTTCCCTCCCTGTTAAACCGTAGAACTATGCATGAAGTATTATTTACTACTAACCTACTTAATGGTGAAATCGACTCATCAGTTCTTTTGAGTCGAATTAAATTTAATGTCCCGCTTAGATCTTCACGTAACTTTTTACCCCTTAGCCTTGATCGTTGCTTCAGCAACTATTTAATTCATGAACCATTTCGTGTTATATGTTCTGACTATAACAAACTTTATTCTCTTGTCTCCTTGGAGGCCTCAACTCCAGTACTAAAAAGATCGATCCTTTTTGCTTTATCTAATCGTAACCACTAACTACTAATCTAACGCTGGTCTGATTGGGTTTTTCTGGGTTTTTCCCAATCCTCGCAACAAATGTTGGACTGCTCAATTTTTTATTGAATTTCCCAGAGCATTAACTTTAACTTTTAATTATTTTTTCAGATTTATATTTTATTCTATATTTTACTTAATTTAATTATTTTAATTATATTTAATTTAAATTAAATTTTGATTCATTTTAATGTCAGCTGCTCTTAGCTGACTATAAATAAATAAATAAATAAACAAGCCACATTTCACTGTTGAAATGCTCTCTTTCGTAAAATGCTTCCATACTTCCCTTTTACGTAGAGATGGGCCAATGATTGTAATCGAATACATATTATTGCGAAGGCACTATACCGATAAACTATTTTTTACTTCTTTGATTTAAAATCGATATTGCTTACAAAAGATTCTTACGAAAGAAAAACCTACGAAATATACGATTATTTTTACATAGATCGGTTAATCTTGCGGTTAATTGAAACGAAATTTTCAATAAAATTAAATCGTTAATTGAAAGAAATTAACCGATTAATACTAATAATATGATTAATCGTGCCATCACTAGTGCAACGTCAATTGCTATCTTCATACGAAAAATTGTGACTCTAGCTCGAAGTTTTTAAAAAGTGGTGAAAGGGGTGCGGAATGGGTCGGTGGGGCTCAAAAATTTTTGATGCAGTGTCTTGAGGGTTTCTAGTAGCTATCTGCTCACCAAACTTGGTAGTTCTTGCTGTAAGGATAAGCAAATATTTGGATTTATCGGTTTTGAGTTATCGAACTTATCGATTTGCCAGGCCCCCAGTTATCGTACAACCTCAATTTTGAATCTGTCATTTACTATCCCATAGATAAAGAGAATTGGAAAGTTTTAAGCTAGAGACTTGAAACTTTCCAATTCTCTTTATATATACATATATATGTATATATAGAAAAGGCATCCTAATTTGAATACGTTTGTATGTACATATCTTAATTTGTATGCATTTGCTTTAACTCTTTTTTTATCGTTTTTTTTTTAGGCAAGATTCTGGTCCACTGCTTGGTTGGCATGTCGCGCTCTGCTACCTGCGTCCTGGCATATTTGATGATCTGCCGTAAAATGTCCGCCGTAGACGCGATTCGCACAGTGCGCATGCGCCGCGAAATCCGACCAAACGATGGCTTCCTGCAGCAGCTTGCCGATCTGGATATGGAGCTGAAGCACAAGAACCTATATCCCTATTAAGGCAAAACCAAAATCCCAACACAACCAAAGATATTTGTACACACACACACACATACACACACACGCACACACACACACACTCACACACACATATCATTCACACTCACACTCACACACACACTCTCTCTCTCATATTTACCATTTAAGTGAAGGAAACGAAAAAGGATGTTGATTATTGGCTGAATAAAATGCGAATTGCTATATTGCTAAGAAATGAACGGAATCAAGAAGCAAATGAAACATTTGTGCTGAAACTATATGCACGTGTTTTGGTATAGTGGTAAAGTGAATGCCAACTTTTATGCATTCATTGAAATACGCACAGCAATATTCCTATTCCAACGTTCGCGTGCACATTCAAAATCGTATGCTATGCACAGCGTCGCTGTGCAAACGCTGTACACTACCATTTACTAGTGGATAGTAGTGTGCAGAGCGTGTATAGCGATACCCTACGTTCTGCATGTACAATGGTATTCAATGTTTTTATTCACTGTCGCTTGCTACTCAGGTCTAATAAAAAACCAGGTCCAATAAAAAGCCAATGAAAAAAAAAAAAAAAAAATATGAAAAAATTTGGTTTGTTTAATATATTAATAAAATAGAAAATATTTTCAAATTCAAATGAATCAAGTGGAAACGTTGCTGTCGGACGATACCGACTGCGGTATACTCGTTACCAGTATTAATACCGGTAAAAAGAGGCCTGATTACAAAGGGGTACGGATTTGGCAGGGGTATACGCTTCCTTAAAGATTCTCCGATGCAGATGGGGATGCCACCAGCTTTCTTTCTTCCA
>JARNME010000214.1:0-157172 GCA_030179655.1 Scaptomyza flava
GCATCCAAAGTTTGGATGCCACGCCCACCAATACTGCCCTAGCCGCCCCCATCCACCCCAACGCTTCGTCAAAACGGGACTGCGTGTATCTTCCAGAGTTGTAGAGCTAGAGCCACCAAATTTGGTATGAAGATAACAATTGACATTCCACATAGATCTGCAGCAAAAATTTGGATGCCACGCCCACCCAAACCGCCCCCAGCCCCCCTTTCACCACTTTTTACAAACTTTAAGCTAGAGTCACCAAATTTGGAAGGAAGGTAGCAATTGACATTCCACAAGGAACTGCAGAAAAACTTTGGATGCCACGCCCACCAAAACCGCTCCCAGCCCCCCTTTCCCCCTTTTTACAATTTTCGAGCTTGAGTCACCAAATTTGCTATGAAATTGCAATTGACATTCCAAATAGATCTGCAGCAAAAATTTGGATGCCACGCCCACCCAAACAGCCCCCAGCCCCCCTTTCACCACTTTTTACAAACTTTGAGCTAGAGTCACCAAATTTGGAAGGAAGGTAGCAATTAACATTCCACAAGGAACTGCACAAAAACTTTGGATACCACGCCCACCCATTACGCCCCCAGCCCCCCTTTCCCCACTTTTTACAAACTTTGAGCTAGAGTCACCAAATTTGTAAGGAAGGTAGCAATTGACATTCCACACAGTTCTGCATCAAAACTTTGGATTCCACGCCCACCCATACCGCCCCCACCCCCCTTTCCACACTTTAAACAATTTTCGAGCTAGAGTCACCAAATTTGGTATGAAGATAGCAATTGACATTTCGCAAAGATTTGCAGTAAAAATTTAGATGCCACACCCACCCATACCGCCCCCAGCCCCCCTTTCAACAGCTCTTACAAACATTCAGCTAGAGTCACCAAATTTGGTAGGAAGATAGTTGGTGGCATCCCCATCTGCATCGGATAATCTTTAAGGCAGCGTACACCCTTGCCCCATCCGTACCCCTTTGCAATCAGGCCTCTTTTTACATGTTTATACTCGATTCCTAAGGTAAAGAGTATATTGGGTTTGTGCAATGTCCGTCATGGTGTCCGTCCGTCTGTCCGTCTGTATGTTCGCAACTTTTTTCCACACCCTTCAAGCTAGAGACTTGAAACTTTCCAATTCTCTTTATCTATGGGATAGTAAATAAAAGTGCCAAGATGGGGGTTCTACGATAACTGGGGGGCTGGAAAATCGATGAATTCGATAACTCAAAACCGATAAATCCTCATATTTCGCAAATCCTTACAGCTAGAACTACCAAATTTGGTAGGCAGATAGCTACTAGCAACTCCCAAAAAACTGTATCAAAAATTTTGGGTCCACGCCCACCTATTCCGCCCCCAGCCCCCCCGCAATTTAAAGTCAAAAAAGCTTATATCTCCCACAGTTTTTGAGCTATAGCTACCAAATTTGGTGCCAAGATAGGTGATGATGACCCCCCAAAAACTGCATCAAAGTTTGGATGCCACGCCCACCAGTACTGCCCTAGCCGCCCCCATCCGCCCAAACCCTTCGTCAAAAACGGGAATGCGTGTATCTTCCAGAGTTGTAGAGCTAGAGCCAACAAATTTGGTATGAAGATAGCAATTGACATTCCACATAGATCTGCAGCAAAAATTTGGATGCCACGCCCACCCAAACCGCCCCCAGCCCCCCTTTCACCACTTTTTACAAACTTTGAGCTAGAGTCACCAAATTTGGAAGGAAGGTAGCAATTGACATTCCACAAGGAACTGCAGAAAAACTTTGGATGCCACGCCCACCAAACTGCTCCCAGCCCCCCTTTCCCCCCTTTTTACAATTTTCGATCTTGAGTCACAAAATTTGATTTGAAGATAGCAATTGACATTCCACACAGATCTGCATCAAAACTTTGGATTCCACGCCCACCTATACCACCCCCAGCTCCCCTTTCCCCACTTTAAACAATTTTCGAGCTAGAGTCACCAAATTTGGTATGAAGATAGCAATTGACATTTCGCAATGATTTGCAGTAAAAATTTAGATGCCACACCCACCCATACCGCCCCCAGCCCCCCTTTCCACAGCCCTTACTAACTTTCAGCTAGAGTCACCAAATTTTGTAGGAAGATAGTTAGTGGCATCCCCATCTGCATCGGAGAATCTTTAAGGCACCGTACACCCTTGCCCCATCCGTACCCCTTTGCAATCAGGCCTCTTTTTACATGTTTATACTTGATACCGAAGGTAAGAGTATATTGGGTTTGTGAAATGTCCGTCATGGTGTCCGTCCGTCTGTCCGTCTGTCCGTCTGTATGTTCGCAACTTTTTTCCACACCCTTCAAGCTAGAGACTTGAAACTTTCCAATTCTCTTTATCTATGGGATAGTAAATTAAAGTGTCAAGATGGGGGTTCAACGATAACTGGTTGGCTGGCAAATCGATAAATTCGATAGCTCAAAACCGATAAATCCTCATATTTCGCACATCCTTACAGCTAGAACTACCAAATTTGGTGGGCAGATAGCTACTAGCAACCCCCAAAAACTGCATCAAAAGTTTTGGAGCCACGCCCACCCATTCCGCCCCAGCCCCACCGCATTCTTGAATCAGAAAAGCCTTTATCTCCCATAGTTTTGGAGCTATAGCCACCAAATTTAGTGCCAAGATAGTTGGTGGCATCCCCATCTGCATCGGAGAATCTTTAGGCAGCGTACATCCCTGCCCCATCCATACCCCTTTGCAATCAGGCCTCTTTTTACATGTTTTAATACTGGTATCGAGTGTGCCGCAGTCAGTTGCGTCCGACTGCAACGTTTCCACTTGTTGCTAGTAGCCATGATGCGAACTCGCTGTTACCCAATGATTTTTCAAATAGGGTTTTGTGCCTTTTGCTAGTAGCCATGATGCGAACTCGCTGTTCGAGGAACTGGAACTGGAGCATGGTGTCCAGTGGCTGGATTTGCTTTAAGTTACCCAATGATTTTTCAAATATGGTTTTGTTTGTGCCATCCAGTTTGCTCCTTAGGATGGCAATGATGAATGGATCCCATGTTGAGACGTTAATCCCGAGTCCTTTAAACGAAGCTAATCACTCAACTGTTGTGATGTGCAGTTCTTTTAAAGGCTTCACATCGTCGCTGCAGGTTTGTTGCAGCAGAAGACGATTCAATATCCTAGAAGCAATATCTCTAGGATTATTGTACGCATCAACTAAGATTTCCCATGCGAAGAGGTAATTTTCCTCCTTGAGATCAATGTGACGGATTAGTCTTGCCGCCTCTCCGATTACGCTGGTCTTGAGGTACCACATTTTACGTATGGTTGGCATCTTCTTTTACAAGCTCTGCACGATATATGCATGAAAAGACTCAAGATGCTATGACATATGCTCGCCATTATGGGCGACCAGATCTTTTCATAACATTCTCATGCAATACACAATGGAATGACATCAAAAGTTATTTATTACCGAGTCAAAAATGGCATGTTCGTCAGGATATTATAGCTCCAGTTTTTTTATTTAAAGGTTAAAGCATTTATGGCACTATTGATAAAAGGTTCTTTGTTTGGAAGCGTGCAATGTTTCATGTACTCTGAGGAATGGCAAAAGTGGGGCTTGCCACATATGCGTATTCTACTTTGGTTAGAAAATAAAATAAGACCAGATAAAATCTATAAGATTATCTGTGCCGAAATACCAAACGCAGATGAGGATCCTTTGTTATTTAACGTTCTTAAGTCAAATATGATTCATGGTCCTTGCGGTGCATTTAACAATAAATCGCCATGCATGCAAAATGGAAATTGTACCAAACGGTTTGCTCGACAGTTTGTTAAAAAAAAAAACCCTCTATATCGTAGAAGAGCGATAAAAGACTGTGGTATAAATGGTAATTGCATAGATAATCTTGAGGTTGTGCCTTACATCTGTGTACTTTTGAGAACATTTGAAGCTCACATAAGTGTTGAGTATTGTAGTTCTGTAAACTCTATTAAATACATTTGAAGATATGCTAACAAGGGCAGTGATCAAGCATCACTTTCCCTTAAAGACCAACGTAATGAAATAATATGTAGCTCAGAAGCGGTATGGAGAATCCTAGCATATCCCATACATGAAAGTTTTCCGGCTATTACACACTTAGCTGTTTATTTAGAAATTTTCAACGGATTTATTTTAACCCCAATAGTCCGCAACAATTACTTGACAGATTAAGCACTACACCCAAAACCACTTTCCTAACCTTCTTTGAGCTATGCACACGTGATGAGTTTGCAAGAACGCTTCTATATTGTGAAGTTTCATCGTATTTCACACGGAACAACAAAGAATTTTAAAGAAGAAACGATAACATGATGTGCCAAATTTCCTGGAGTTAAAAGAGATTCAGCTTTGGAAAGAGCTTACACTATTCATCCCAATTGTACAGAATGTTTAGTTTTAAGACTTTTACTACATTTTTTAAGGAGCCCAAATTCATTTTCAAATTTCAAACCGTTAATGGTATAGCATACGCATCATTTCAGTTGGCGTGTAAAGCTCTAGGATTACTAGAAGATGATAAGCACTGGATTCAACTATAGCCGAAGCTGTTATATGTCAAAATCCTACAAAACTGAGAGAACATTTTGCAATATGTAAGTATTTTGTCAAATTTCAGATGCTCTTAAGCTTTGGAATACTTATAAAGAGAGTTTCTCAGAAGATATTTTAATAGCCTTTCATTTTTCACAAGACAGAAATATTGATCATAGTATTGTGAATAATGTATTAAATAAATGTCTTATTTACATTGAAAATATTGTACTGTCTATTGGTAGTCAAAACTTGACTTATGATGGACTTCCACTACTAATTACTTCGGAGGAAATTGTTCCAAATATTCAATATCATAAAGAAACAAATTATGAAAATTGCGATAATTTGTTGTTAATAATGAGCTACTCCTTACTGCTGAGCAAAAACAAGTATACGAAAAGTTACTGCATAGCGTTGAAGCAGAAAAAGGAAAATCTATTTTTTAGATGCACCTGGTGGAACTTGTAAAACGTTTCTTTTAAATTTATTATTGGCAAAGGTACGGCAAAGTAAACACATTGCATTGGCCGTTGCTTCTTCCGGTATCGCAGCCACTTTAATAAATGGTGGTCGCACAGCGCATTCTACTCTAAAGATTCCATTTAATTTGTTTCATTTAGAAACACCACATTGCTCAATTTCAAAGCAATCTAATATGGCTGCTGTGCTCAAAGATTGCAAGCTTATTGTTTGGGATGAGTGTACTATGGCCCATAAAGGTGCTTTTGAAGCTGTAGATCGATCTTTGAAAGACATTCGAGATAGTGAATACCTAATGGTCGGCATAACTGTTCTCTTAGCTGGTGATTTTCGATAAACTCTTCCAGTGATCCCCAGAGGAACAAGAGCAGATGAAATAAATGCGTGCTTAAAGTCTTCAATTTGTGGCCCAAAATACAGAAAATTGCATTAACGAAAAATATGCGAGTGAACATAAAAGGTAATAGCATAGCTGGTGAATTTGTAGAAATGCTTCTTCAAATAGGAAATGGATTATTTCCAACCCATGATGGCAAAATAACTTTACCATCAACTTTGTGTCATGTTGTGAAAAAAATTGATGAAAAAACTCTAAAAATATTTCCGGATATTTCAAATATATCTCAAAAATCACTCGAATGGTTTTCAGATCGTGCTATTGTGAGAAATGGCAATGCATTGAAAATAAAGAAGTTTTTATTAAAATCATTTCAATGTGAAGAAATCGCGAAATCGTAGATGCAGTTTATTACATCGTCGAGTTTCTTAATTCATTAAATCCGTCTGGCCTGCCTCAACATAAATTAAGTTTAAAGATTGGTTCACCTGTAATGTTGATTCGCAACTTGAAGCCGCCAAAACTGTGCAATGGTACAAGATTGCAAGTTAAAGTCCTTCATAAGAATGTTGTCGAAACAATTATGTTTACTGGCAATGGTATAGGGGAAAAGGTTTTTTTACCGAGAATTCCATTAATACCTTCTGATTCTGAATTGCCATTTCAATTTAAAAGATTGAAATTTCCTTTAAAAGTTTGCTTTGCCATAACAATCAATAAGTCACAGGGACAAACTCTTAAATTATCCGGACTAGACTTAAGACACGATTGTTTCTCATATGGCCAATTTTATGTAGCCTGCTCAAGAGTCAGTTCACCAAAAAGTTTATTTGTAGTAAAATATTAAAGTATTAATGTATTTAAATAATAAAAAGAAAATATGGCGCGCCTGATTCTCTACCTCAATGGTGTCGTGGAAAATAGAATATTAAATATGTACTATGCTTTAATATTTTGTGATTAATTTCTAATTTATGTATTTTGTATCTAAAATATAAACTATCCGCGCAGCGAAGTAAGCGGTCAACTTAGTAGTCTATATATATTTAAAAGAGTTTGTCCTGACTAGAATGGAAAATAAAAAGAGCTCATTCCAAAAACAAAACACACTACTCGTTCCACATCTGCCGCCTGACTGTCGCACAAGCTGAGGGTTTGATCCCGAGCGAGAATACGAAAACAAAAGAAATGCGCAGTGACGCCTTCACGTCGCACAAGTAAAATCATAAAAAAAGTTCGTACACTTGCAAAAAATAAACGGGCTTCCGCTTCTTAATGAATAAGTGCCTACACAATTTAGTGAAAAAAACGCTTCAAATAATTTTCATAATTTTATGTATAGGTATCACTTCGCAAAGTGCACATTTTTATACTCGATACCGAATGTAAAGAGTATATTGGTTTTGTGCAATATCCGTCATGATGTCTGTCCGTCTGTCCGTCCGTATGTATGCAAGTTTTTTCCACACCCTTCAAGCTAGAGACTTGAAACTTTCCAATTCTCTTTATCTATGGGATAGTAAATTAAAATGTCAAGATGCGGGTTCTACAATAACTGGGGGGCTGGCAAATCGATAAATTCGATATTTCAAAAACGATAAATCCGAATATTTCACACACCCTTACAGCTAGAACTAACAATTTGGTAAAGAATAGCTACTAGCAACCCCAAAAAAACTGCATCAAAAATTTTGGAGCGTGTATCTTCTAGAGTAGTGGAGCCAGAACCACCAAATTTGGTATGCAGATAGCCATTGACATTCCACAAAGATCCCCAGCAAAAATGTGGATGCCACACTCCCCCATACCGCCCCCAGCCCCCCTTATCCAACCTTTTACAAACTTTGAGCTAGAGTCACCAAATTTGGTATGAAGATAGCAATTGACATTCCACAAAGATCTGCATCACAAATTTGGATCTCCACCCAATCCGCCCACAGCCCCCCTCTCCAAGGCTTTTACAAACTTTGAGCTTGAGTCACTGAATGTGGTATGAAGATAGCTGGTTGCATGCCCATCTGCATCAGAAAATATTTAAGGCAGCGTACACCCCAGCCGCACCCGCTACCCTTTGCAATCAGGCCTGTTTTCACTGGTTTTAATACTGGTATCGAGTGTACCGCAGTCGGTTGCGATTGACTGCAACGTTTCCACTTGTTTTTTTTTTTTTTTTATCAAATTTGTGTGCCTTTGACAATTGATTTACGACCCAAGTTGCGTTTGTTGTGGTTGTAAGTGTTGTTGTTGAGCCCGCTTTGCACCTATTTGTTGTTGTCATTGATTAGGAAAACAAAAAAAACAAGTGGAAACGTTGCAGTCGGACGCAACCGACTGCGGTATACTCGATACCAGTATTAAAAATTTTGATGCCCATCCATGTGGGATGTTAATTGCTTTCTTCATACCAAATTTGGTGACTCTAGCTCGAAGTTTGTATGAAGTGGGGAAAGGGGGGCTGGAGGCGGTATGGGTGGAATTGCATCCAAATTTTTGATGCAGATCTTTGTGGAATGTCAATTGCTATCTTCATAACAAATTGGTGACTCTAGCTCAAAGTTTGTAATAGTGGGGAAAGAGGGGCTGGGGGCGGTATGGTTGGGCTTGGCATTCAAATTTTTGCTGCAGGTCCTTGTGGAATGTCAAATGCTACCTTCATACCATATTTGGTGACTCTAGCTCAAAGTTTGTATAAGGTGGGGAGAGGGGGGCTATGGGGCTGGGGGCGGTATGGTTGGGCGTGGCATCCAAATTTTTGCTGCAGATCCTTGTGGAATGTCAAATGCTACCTTCATACCAAATTTGGTGACTCTAGCTCGAAGCATGTAAAAGGTGGTGAAAGGGGGGCTATGGGGCTTGGGGCGGTATGGGTGGGCGTGGCATTCAAATTTTTGCTGCCAATCCATGTGGGCTGTCCATTGCTATCTTCATGCCAAATTTGGTGACTCTAGCTCGAAGTTCGTATAAAGTGCGGAAAGGGGGGCTGGGGGCGGTATGGGTGGGCGTGGCATCCAAATTTTGATGCAGATCTATGTGGAATGTCAATTGCTATCTTCATACAAAATTTGGTGACTCTAGCTCAAAGTTTGTAAAAGGTGGGGAAAGGGGGGTGGAAGGGGTGCGCGTGGCTCCAAAAATTTGATGCAGTTTTTCGGGGGTCGTTGCAAGCTATCTCCTGCCAAATTTGGTGGCTCTAGCTCCACAGCTCTGGAAGATACACGCATTCCCGTTTTTGACAAAGCGTTGGGGTGGATGGGGGCGGCTAGGGTGGTATTGGTGGGCGTGGCATCCAAACTTTTGATGCAGTTTTTGGGGGGTCATCATCACCTATCTTGGCACCAAAGTTGGTGGCTCTAGCTCAAAAACTGTGGGAGATATAGCCATTTCTGATTTCAAAATGCGGGGGGGCTGGGGGCGGAATGGGTGGGAGTGGCTCCAAAATTTTGATGCAGTTTTTTGGGGGTCGTTACCAGCTAGCTTTCTACCAAATTTGGAGGCTCTACCTCCACAACTCTGATAGATACACGCATTCCCGTTTTTGACGAAGCGTTGGGGTGGATGGGGGCGGCTAGAGCAGTATCGGTGGGCGTGGCATCCAAACTTTTGATGCAGTTTTGGGGGGTCATCATCACCTATCTTGGCACAAAATTTGGTGGCTCTAGCTCAAAAACTGTGGGAGATATACGCTTTTTATACTCGATACCGAAGGTAAAGATAATATTGGGTTTGTGCAATGTCCGTCATGGTGTCCGTCCGTCTGTCCGTCTGTCCGTCTGTATGTTCGCAACTTTTTTCCACACCCTTCAAGCTAGAGACTTGAAACTTTCCAATTCTCTTTATCTATGGGATAGTAAATTAAAGTGTCAAGATGGGGGTTCTACGATAACTGGGGGGCTGGCAAATCGATAAATTCGATAACTCAAAACCGATACATCCTCATATTTCGCACATCCTTACAGCTAGAACTACCAAATTTGGTGGGCAGATAGCTACTAGCAACGCCCAAAAAACTGCATCAAAATTTGGAGCCACGCCCACCCATTCCGCCCCCAGCTCCCCGCAATTTAAGTCAGAAAAGCGTATATCTCCCACAGTTTTTGAGCTAGAGCCACCAAATTTTGTGCCAAAATAGGTGATGATGACCCCCAAAAAACTGCATCAAAATTTTGGATGCCACGCCCACCGATACTGCTCTAGCCGCCCCCATCCACCCCAACGCTTCGTCAAAAACGGGAATGCGTGTATCTATCAGAGTTGTGGAGGTAGAGCCTCCAAATTTGGTAGAAAGCTAGCTGGTAACGACCCCCAAAAAACTGCATCAAATTTTGGAGCCACGCCCACCCATTCCGCCCCCAGCCCCCCCGCATTTTGAAATCAGAAATGGCTATATCTCCCACAGTTTTTGAGCTAGAGCCACCAAATTTTGTGCCAAGATAGGTGATGATGACCCCCCAAAAACTGCATCAAAAGTTTGGATGCCACGCCCACCGATACTGCTCTAGCCGCCCCCATCCACCCCAACGCTTCGTCAAAAACGGGAATGCGTGTATCTATCAGAGTTGTGGAGCTAGAGCCTCCAAATTTGGTAGAAAGCTAGCTGGTAACGACCCCCAAAAAACTGCATCAAAATTTTGGAGCCACGCCCACCCATTCCGCCCCCAGCCTCCCCGAATTTTAAAGTCAAAAAAGCATATATCTCCCTCAGTTTTTGAGCTATAGCCACCAAATTTGGTGCCAAGATAGGTGATGATGACCCCCCAAAAACTGCATCAAAAGTTTGGATGCCACGCTCACCGATACTGCTCTAGCCGCCCCCATCCACCCCAACGCTTCGTCAAAAACGGGAATGCGTGTATCTATCAGAGTTGTGGAGGTAGAGCCTCCAAATTTGGTAGAAAGCTAGCTGGTAACGACCCCCAAAAAACTGCATCAAAATTTTGGAGCCACGCCCACCCATTCCGCCCCCAGCCCCCCGCATTTTGAAATCAGAAATGGCTATATCTCCCACAGTTTTTGAGCTAGAGCCACCAACTTTGGTGCCAAGATAGGTGATGATGACCCCCAAAAACTGCACCAAAAGTTTGGATGCCACGCCCACCAATACCACCCTAGCCGCCCCTATCCACCCCAACGCTTCGTCAAAAACGGGAATGCGTGTATCTTCCAGAGCTGTGGAGCTAGAGCCACCAAATTTGGCAGGAAGATAGCTTGCAACGACCCCCGAAAAACTGCATCAAATTTTGGAGCCACGCGCACCCCTTCCACCCCCCTTTCCCCACCTTTTACAAACTTTGAGCTAGAGTCACCAAATTTTGTATGAAGATAGCAATTGACATTCCACATAGATCTGCATCAAAAATTTGGATGCTACGCCCACCCATACCGCCCCAGCCCCCTTTCCCCACTTTATACAAACTTCGAGCTAGAGTCACCAAATTTGGTATGAAGATAGCAATTGACATCCCACATGGATCAGCAGCAAAAATTTGAATGCCACGCCCACCCATACCGCCCCAAGCCCCATAGCCCCCTTTCACCACCTTTTACATGCTTCGAGCTAGAGTCACCAAATTTGGTATGAAGGTAGCATTTGACATTCCACAAGGATCTGCAGCAAAAATTTGGATGCCACGCCCAACCATACCGCCACCAGCCCCATAGCCCCCCTCTCCCCACCTTATACAAACATTGAGCTAGAGTCACCAAATTTGGTATGAAGGTAGCATTTGACATTCCACAAGGATCTGCAGCAAAAATTTGAATGCCACGCCCAACCATACCGCCCCCAGCCCCTCTTTCCCCACTTTTACAAACTTTGAGCTAGAGTCACCAAATTTGTTATGAAGATAGCAATTGACATTCCACAAAGATCTGCATCAAAATTTGGATGCAATTCCACCCATACCGCCCCCAGCCCCCCTCTCCCCACTTTATACAAACTTTGAGCTAGAGTCACCAAATTTGGTATGAAGGTAGCATTTGACATTCCACAAGGATCTGCAGCAAAAATTTGAATGCCACGCCCAACCATACCGCCCCCAGCCCCTCTTTCCCCACTTTTACAAACTTTGAGCTAGAGTCACCAAATTTGTTATGAAGATAGCAATTGACATTCCACAAAGATCTGCATCAAAAATTTGGATGCAATTCTACCCATACCGCCTCCAGCCCCCCTTTCCCCACTTCATACAAACTTCGAGCTAGAGTCACCAAAATTTGGTATGTAGAAAGCAATTAACATCCCACATGGATGGGCATCAAAATTTTTAATACTGGTATCGAGTATACCGCAGTCGGTTGCGTCCGACTGCAACGTTTCCACTTGTTTTTTTTTGTTTTCCTAATCAATGACAACAACAAAAAGGTGCAAAGCGGGCTCAACAACAACACTTACAACCACAACAAACGCAACTTGGGTCGTAAATCAATTGTCAAAGGCACACAAATTTGATAAAAAATTATTATTAAATATTTTCTGATGCAGATGGGCATGCAACCAGCTATCTTCATACCACATTCAGTGACTCAAGCTCAAAGTTTGTAAAAGCCTTGGAGAGGGGGGCTGTGGGCGGATTGGGTGGAGATCCAAATTTGTGATGCAGATCTTTGTGGAATGTCAATTGCTATCTTCATACCAAATTTGGTGACTCTAGCTCAAAGTTTGTAAAAGGTTGGATAAGGGGGGGCTGGGGGCGGTATGGGGGAGTGTGGCATCCACATTTTTGCTGGGGATCTTTGTGGAATGTCAATGGCTATCTGCATACCATATTTGGTGGTTCTGGCTCCACTACTCTAGAAGATACACGCATTCCCGTTTTTACGATGCGTTGGGGCATCTGGGGGCGGCTAGGGCGGTATTGGTGGGCGTGGCATCAAAATTTTGGTGCAGTTTTTGGGTGGTCATCAGCAGCTAAATTGGCACCAAATTTGTGGCTCTATCTGAAAAACTGTGGGAGATATAAAATTTTTGAGTTTAAATTGCGGGGGGGCTGGGGGCATAATGAGGGTGTGGCTCCAAAATTTTTGATGCAGTTTTTTTGGGGTTGCTAGTAGCTATCTGCCCACCAAATTGGTAGTTCTAGCTGTAAGGATGTGCGAAATATGAGGATGTATCGGCTTTGAGTTATCGAATTTATCGATTTGCCAGCCCCCCAGTTATCGTAGAACCCCCATCTTGACACTTTAATTTACTATCCCATAGATAAAGAGAATTGGAAAGTTTCAAGTCTCTAGCTTGAAGGGTGTGGAAAAAAGTTGCGAACATACAGACGGACAGACGGACAGACGGACGGACACCATGACGGACATTGCACAAACCCAATATACTCTTTACCTTCGGTATCGAGTATAAAAAAAAAAACAACAAAAACTTGGTGCGTCTAGAAAAATTTCACACACCAGAATATTTTATGGGGGTGGATTTGCCCACTATTGCTTACGTAACTTAGACAAAACGTAACACACTTACATTATTGATATACAATTTCGAATAATCAAAGGGCGTTCACATAAAGGCCTATTTACTCTTGGCTTAACTTAACTTAACTTACCGTAAGAGTCAGTTGACTCAGTCTGCCTTAACTTAACTTAACTTACCGTAAGAGTCAGTTGACTCAATCTGCCTTAAGGCTGTCAGTGTTAGCGTTTACTCTCAACTTAACGTAATTAAACTTAATTCTGAACCTGCGGGTTGAAGATTCTTACGTTAAGTTCATAAGTTGAACAGTGTTGATTAATGTGAAAATCAAACAGCTGATCAAAAACTGTGCTGCAAAACGTTAAGCGCTGTTTAAAAATTCAAATATTGAAATGGATGAGCATAATTTTATTAGTTTAATTGAAAATCATAGTTTAATTTATGATTAAAAGTCAAAAGACTTAAAAAATGACATTAAAAACATAGTGGCGCATAGTTAATTTTGGCAATGCCATGACCTTCACACAACCAAATCAATACTCCCCCTCTTATGTTTCTGTAGAGTTGTTGGTAATTTTTCGCTAATATTTATACTCGATACCGAAGGTAAAGAGTATATTGGTTTTGTGCAATGTCCGTCATGGTGTCTGTCCGTCTGTCCGTCCGTATGTATGCAAGTTTTTTCCACACCCTTCAAGCCAGAGACTTGAAAATTTCCAATTCTCTTATCTATGGAATAGTAAATTGAAATGTCAAGATGGGTGTTCTACGATAACTGGGGGGCTGTCAAATCGATAAATTCGATAACGCAAAATCCTAAAATCCACATATTTCGCACACCTTACAGCTAGAACTACTAAATTTGGTAAGATGGCTACTAGCAACCTCCAAAAAACTAATTCAAAAATTTTGGAGCCACGCCTACCCATTCCGCCCCCAGCCCCCCCGCATTTTAAAGCATTTTTTGAGCTATAGCTACCAACTTTGGTGCCAAGATAGGTGATGATGACCCCCCAAAAACTGCATCAAAAGTGTGGATGCCACGCCCACCAATACTGCCCTAGCCGCCCCCATCCGCCCAAACCCTTCGTCAAAAACGGGAATGCGTGTATCTTCCATAGTTGTGGAGCTAGAGCCACCAAATTTGGTAGGAAGATAGCTGGCAACGACCCCCAACAATCTGCATCAAAGTTTTGGAGCCACGCCTACCCATTTCCCCCCTTTCACCACTTTATAAAAACTTCGAGCTAGAGTCACCAAATTTGGTATGAAGATAGCAATTGAAATTCCACAAGGAACTGCAGCAAAACTTTGGATACCACGCCTACCCATTCCGCCCCCAGCCCCCCCGCATTTTAAAGCATTTTTTGAGCTATAGCCACCAAATTTTGTGCCAAGATAGGTGATGATGACCCCCCAAAAACTGCATCAAAAGTTTGGATGCCACGCCCACCGATACTGCTCTAGCCGCCCCCATCCACCCCAACGCTTCGTCAAAAACGGGAATGCGTGTATCTATCAGAGTTGTGGAGCTAGAGCCTCCAAATTTGGTAGAAAGCTAGCTGGTAACGACCCCCAAAAACTGCATCAAAATTTTGGAGCCACGCCCACCCATTCCGCCCCCAGCCTCCCCGAATTTTAAAGTCAAAAAAGCATATATCTCCCTCAGTTTTTGAGCTATAGCCACCAAATTTGGTGCCAAGATAGGTGATGATGACCCCCCAAAAACTGCATCAAAAGTTTGGATGCCACGCTCACCGATACTGCTCTAGCCGCCCCCATCCACCCCAACGCTTCGTCAAAAACGGGAATGCGTGTATCTATCAGAGTTGTGGAGCTAGAGCCTCCAAATTTGGTAGAAAGCTAGCTGGTAACGACCCCCAAAAAACTGCATCAAAATTTTGGAGCCACGCCCACCCATTCCGCCCCCAGCCCCCCGCATTTTGAAATCAGAAATGGCTATATCTCCCACAGTTTTTGAGCTAGAGCCACCAACTTTGGTGCCAAGATAGGTGATGATGACCCCCCAAAAACTGCATCAAAAGTTTGGATGCCACGCCCACCAATACCACCCTAGCCGCCCCCATCCACCCCAACGCTTCGTCAAAAACGGGAATGCGTGTATCTTCCAGAGCTGTGGAGCTAGAGCCACCAAATTTGGCAGGAAGATAGCTTGCAACGACCCCCGAAAAACTGCATCAAATTTTTGGAGCCACGCGCACCCCTTCCACCCCCTTTCCCCACCTTTTACAAACTTTGAGCTAGAGTCACCAAATTTGTATGAAGATAGCAATTGACATTCCACATAGATCTGCATCAAAGTTTTGGATGCTACGCCCACCCATACCGCCCCCAGCCCCCCTTTCCCCACTTTATACAAACTTCGAGCTAGAGTCACCAAATTTGGTATGAAGATAGCAATTGACATCCCACATGGATCAGCAGCAAAAATTTGAATTCCACGCCCACCCATACCGCCCCAAGCCCCATAGCCCCCCTTTCACCACCTTTTACATGCTTCGAGCTAGAGTCACCAAATTTGGTATGAAGGTAGCATTTGACATTCCACAAGGATCTGCAGCAAAAATTTGGATGCCACGCCCAACCATACCGCCACCAGCCCCATAGCCCCCCTCTCCCCACCTTATACAAACATTGAGCTAGAGTCACCAAATTTGGTATGAAGGTAGCATTTGACATTCCACAAGGATCTGCAGCAAAAATTTGAATGCCACGCCCAACCATACCGCCCCCAGCCCCTCTTTCCCCACTTTTACAAACTTTGAGCTAGAGTCACCAAATTTGTTATGAAGATAGCAATTGACATTCCACAAAGATCTGCATCAAAAATTTGGATGCAATTCCACCCATACCGCCCCCAGCCCCCCTCTCCCCACTTTATACAAACTTTGAGCTAGAGTCACCAAATTTGGTATGAAGGTAGCATTTGACATTCCACAAGGATCTGCAGCAAAAATTTGAATGCCACGCCCAACCATACCGCCCCCAGCCCTCTTTCCCCACTTTTACAAACTTTGAGCTAGAGTCACCAAATTTGTTATGAAGATAGCAATTGACATTCCACAAAGATCTGCATCAAAAATTTGGATGCAATTCCACCCATACCGCCTCCAGCCCCCCTTTCCCCACTTCATACAAACTTCGAGCTAGAGTCACCAAATTTGGTATGAAGAAAGCAATTAACATCCCACATGGATGGGCATCAAAATTTTTAATACTGGTATCGAGTATACCGCAGTCGGTTGCGTCCGACTGCAACGTTTCCACTTGTTTTTTTTGTTTTCCTAATCAATGACAACAACAAAAGGTGCAAAGCGGGCTCAACAACAACACTTACAACCACAACAAACGCAACTTGGGTCGTAAATCAATTGTCAAAGGCACACAAATTTGATAAAAAATTATTATTAAATATTTTCTGATGCAGATGGGCATGCAACCAGCTATCTTCATACCACATTCAGTGACTCAAGCTCAAAGTTTGTAAAAGCCTTGGAGAGGGGGGCTGTGGGCGGATTGGGTGGAGATCCAAATTGTGATGCAGATCTTTGTGGAATGTCAATTGCTATCTTCATACCAAATTTGGTGACTCTAGCTCAAAGTTTGTAAAAGGTTGGATAAGGGGGGGCTGGGGGCGGTATGGGGGAGTGTGGCATCCACATTTTTGCTGGGGATCTTTGTGGAATGTCAATGGCTATCTGCATACCATATTTGGTGGTTCTGGCTCCACTACTCTAGAAGATACACGCATTCCCGTTTTTTACGATGCGTTGGGGCATCTGGGGCGGCTAGGGCGGTATTGGTGGGCGTGGCATCAAAATTTTTGGTGCAGTTTTGGGTGGTCATCAGCAGCTAAATTGGCACCAAATTTTGTGGCTCTATCTGAAAAACTGTGGGAGATATAAAATTTTTGAGTTTAAATTGCGGGGGGGCTGGGGGCATAATGAGGGTGTGGCTCCAAAATTTTTGATGCAGTTTTTTGGGGTTGCTAGTAGCTATCTGCCCACCAAATTTGGTAGTTCTAGCTGTAAGGATGTGCGAAATATGAGGATGTATCGGCTTTGAGTTATCGAATTTATCGATTTGCCAGCCCCCCAGTTATCGTAGAACCCCCATCTTGACACTTTAATTTACTATCCCATAGATAAAGAGAATTGGAAAGTTTCAAGTCTCTAGCTTGAAGGGTGTGGAAAAAAGTTGCGAACATACAGACGGACAGACGGACAGACGGACGGACACCATGACGGACATTGCACAAACCCAATATACTCTTTACCTTCGGTATCGAGTATAAAAAAAAAACAACAAAAACTTGGTGCGTCTAGAAAAATTTCACACACCAGAATATTTTATGGGGGTGGATTTGCCCACTTATTGCTTACGTAACTTAGACAAAACGTAACACACTTACATATTGATATACAATTTCGAATAATCAAAGGGCGTTCACATAAAGGCCTATTTACTCTTGGCTTAACTAACTTAACTTACCGTAAGAGTCAGTTGACTCAGTCTGCCTTAACTTAACTTAACTTACCGTAAGAGTCAGTTGACTCAATCTGCCTTAAGGCTGTCAGTGTTAGCGTTTACTCTCAACTTAACGTAATTAAACTTAATTCTGAACCTGCGGGTTGAAGATTCTTACGTTAAGTTCATAAGTTGAACAGTGTTGATAATGTGAAAATCAAACAGCTGATCAAAAACTGTGCTGCAAACGTTAAGCGCTGTTTAAAAATTCAAATATTGAAATGGATGAGCATAATTTATTAGTTTAATTGAAAATCATAGTTTAATTTATGATTAAAAGTCAAAAGACTTAAAAAATGACATTAAAAACATAGTGGCGCATAGTTAATTTTGGCAATGCCATGACCTTCACACAACCAAATCAATACTCCCCCCTCTTATGTTTCTGTGGAGTTGTTGGTAATTTTTCGCTAATATTTATACTCGATACCGAAGGTAAAGAGTATATTGGTTTTGTGCAATGTCCGTCATGGTGTCTGTCCGTCTGTCCGTCCGTATGTATGCAAGTTTTTCCACACCCTTCAAGCCAGAGCCTTGAAAATTTCCAATTCTCTTTATCTATGGAATAGTAAATTGAAATGTCAAGATGGGTGTTCTACGATAACTGGGGGGCTGTCAAATCGATAAATTCGATAACTCAAAATCCTAAAATCCACATATTTCGCACACCTTACAGCTAGAACTACTAAATTTGGTAAGATGGCTACTAGCAACCTCCAAAAAACTAATTCAAAAATTTTGGAGCCACGCCTACCCATTCCGCCCCCAGCCCCCCCGCATTTTAAAGCATTTTTTGAGCTATAGCTACCAACTTTGGTGCCAAGATAGGTGATGATGACCCCCCAAAAACTGCATCAAAAGTGTGGATGCCACGCCCACCAATACTGCCCTAGCCGCCCCCATCCGCCCAAACCCTTCGTCAAAAACGGGAATGCGTGTATCTTCCATAGTTGTGGAGCTAGAGCCACCAAATTTGGTAGGAAGATAGCTGGCAACGACCCCCAACAATCTGCATCAAAGTTTTGGAGCCACGCCTACCCATTTTCCCCCCTTTCACCACTTTATAAAAACTTCGAGCTAGAGTCACCAAATTTGGTATGAAGATAGCAATTGAAATTCCACAAGGAACTGCAGCAAAACTTTGGATACCACGCCCACCCAATACGCCCCCAGCCCCCCTTTCCCTACCTTTTTCAAACTTTTAGCTAGAGTCACCAAATTTAGTATGAAGGTAGCAATTGACATTCTACATGGATCTGCAGCAAAAATTTGGATGCCACGCCCACCCATAGCACCCCCAGCCCCCCTTTCCCCACTTTATACAAACTTCGAGCTAGAGTCACCAAATTTGGTATGAAGATAGCAATTGACATTCCAAAAAGATCTGAAGCAAAAATTTGGATGCCACGCCCACCCATACCGCCCCCAGCCCTCTTTCCCACCTTTTACAAACTCTGAGCTAGAGTCAACAAATTTGGAAGGAAGATAGAAATTGACATTTCACAAAGATCTGCAGCAAAACTTTGGATGCCACGCCCACCCATACCGCTCCCAGCCCTCCTTTCCCCACTTTTTACAATTTTTGAGCTAGAGTCACCAAATTTGTTATGAAGATAGCAATTGACATTCCACACAGATCTGCATCAAAACTTTGGATGCCACGCCCATCCATACCACCCCCAGCCCCCCTTTTCCCACTTTTAACAATTTTCGAGCTAGAGAGCAAAGATCTGCAGTAAAAACTTAGATGCCACACCCACCCATACCGCCCCCAGCCCCCCTTTCAACAGCTCTTACTAACTTTCAGCTAGAGTCATCAAATTTGGAAGGAAGATAGTTGGTGGCATCCCCATCTGCATCGGAGAATCTTAATGCAGCGTAAACCCCTGCCCCATCCGTACCGCTTTGCAATCAGGCCTCTTTTTACCTGTTTTAATACTGGTATCGAGTATGCCGCAGTCGGTTGCGTCCGACTGCAACGTTTCCACTTGTTTAACTCTTGGGCGTCATTTACTTGTTCGTTTTCGACAAAATCAACATATTGACATGTAGGTACTTTAAAGTGCAAGACAGAGACAACAATTAATAGTACGATATGGTAAATTTGTATGGTGGCTATGTCGTAGAATGCTCCGATCGAAATGAAATTTCATAGTGAACAAACCCGAAATGATCTAAGCAATCTGTGAAAGTTTCATCAAGATCGGTTCAGCAGTTTGGCCGGAAATCGTGTTGATATGGTAAATTTATATGGTGGCTATATCGTAGAACGCTCCGATCGGGATGAAATTTCATAGTGAACAAACCCGACATGATCTAAGCAATCTGGGAAAGTTTCATCAAGATCGGTTCAGCAGTTTAGCCGGAAATTGTGTCGAAACAGACAGACGGACAGACGGACGGACAGACGGAAATCAATTCCTGAGCTCGTCCTGATCATTTTGATATATAGTTTATGGGGTCTCCCATCATTCCTCTAAGGCGTTACAGATTCATGACAAAGTCAATACACCCTGTGAAGGGTATATATACAAATTGAATTGCACTATAAAATAATTTAGAAGCAATGAAAATAGGAATTAAAATTTAATGTAAAGTAGACATTCAAAACTTACAATATGAGTTGCAAGCACATATGGAAAATTAGAACAATGAGACACTGTACATACAATAAAATACTAAGTATACTTTTTGTAAAATCTTTGAATATAAATTGCCGCCTTTAACTTTAAAATTTCCATATAAAGTTTAAATCATTATACGTTTACTTTCAGTATGTGGGATTTCCTAAAGACAAAGATGCTATTATCTTTTGTTGGAACGACAATTACCTTTTCGTACTGTATGTACAGTATTTTTATACTCGATACCGAAGGTAAAGAGTATATTGGGTTTGTGCAATGTCCGTCATGGTGTCCGTCCGTCTGTCCGTCTGTATGTTCGCAACTTTTTTCCACACCCTTCAAGCTAGAGACTTGAAACTTTCCAATTCTCTTTATCTATGGGATAGTAAATTAAAGTGTCAAGATGGGGTTCTACGATAACTGGGGGGCTGGCAAATCGATAAATTCGATAACTCAAAACCGATAAATCCTCATATTTCGCACATCCTTACAGCTAGAACTACCAAATTTGGTGGGCAGATAGCTACTAGCAACCCCCAAAAAACTGCATCAAAATTTTGGAGCCACGCCCACCCATTCCGCCCCCAGCCCCCCCGCAATTTAAAGTCAAAAAGCGTATATCTCCCACAGTTTTTGAGCTAGAGCCACCAAATTTGGTGCCAAGATAGGTGATGATGACCCCCCAAAAACTGCATCAAAAGTTTGGATGCCACGCCCACCAATACCACCCTAGCCGCCCCCATCCACCCCAACGCTTCGTCAAAAACGGGAATGCGTGTATCTTCCAGAGTTGTGGAGCTAGAGCCACCAAATTTGGTAGGAAGATAGCTGGCAACGACCCCCAACAATCTGCATCAAAGTTTTGGAGCCTAGCCCATCCATTCCGCCCCCCTTTCCCCACCTTATACAAACTTTGAGCTAGAGTCACCAAATTTGGTATGAAGGTAGCATTTGACATTCCTCAAGGATCTGCAGCAAAAATTTGGATGCCACGCCCAAACATACCGCCTCCAGCCCCCATTTCCCCACTTTATACAAACTTTGAGCTAGAGTCACCAAATTTGGAAGGAAGATAGCAATTGACATTCCACATAGATCTGCATCAAAAATTTGGATACCACGCCCACCCATACCGCCCCCAGCCCCCCTTTCCCCACTTTTGACAAACTTTGAGCTAGAGTCACCAAATTTGGAAGGAAGGTAGCAATTGACATCCCACATAGATCTGCACAAAAAATTTGGATGCCACGCCCAAACATACCGCCCCCAGCCCCCATTTCCCCACTTTATACAAACTTTGAGCTAGAGTCACCAAATTTGGTATGAAGGTAGCAATTGACATTCCACAAAGATCTGCATCAAAAATTGGATGCAATTCCACCCATACCGCCCCCAGCCCCCTTTCCCCACTTTATACAAACTTTGAGCTAGAGTCACCAAATTTGGAAGGAAGATAGCAATTGACATCCCACATGGATGGGCATCAAAATTTTTAATACTGGTATCGAGTATACCGCAGTCGGTTGCGTCCGACTGCAACGTTTCCACTTGTTTATTTTAATATTCTAAAATTTTTAGGGTTTGCATCTTTTTGAGTTACCAAGCTTTTTTTGGCAACTATAAATGTCTATATAAAAGGCAACAGATTCAAATAAATTGCTCACTTTATTATGTACTATATTATGTATCATATATGTATTGGCACACATGCAAATATGTAACCAAGAGAGAGTGGCTGTGGCTGGACCAAGTGTCAGCTTCGCACGAATACAGAATCGCGCAACCGTTTATGACAATAGATTATCAACGACTGATTAGCTAAGGCCGACAGCCAGACGCATGTGCAGCCGATCGCTGACATGCGTGCATTAAGAGCGCAATCAAAGCCTTTGTACATAAGATAAGAGATGCGCGCATAAGAGCTTAGTATTATAATAAGAGATGCGCGTACAAGAACTTAACAGCGATGCCGAGTGGCTATTTGTGCTAATTTGGCTGCTGCTCCCGACATACTCCCCCGTTGGAAGCCTGTCTTTCAAATACATCAGAAAGGGGCAGCAGGTAGAGTTTATTCACAGCCCTTCTAATGATGCCAGCTTCGGTCTTCAAGTCTGCAACCCGAGGTACTCCGTCGTTGCCCGGAAAAAGTGCGACCACTCTCGCTAACGGCTAACGCATGGGGGGCATGTTCTCGTTCTTCACGAGGACCACGTCGTTGAGCCGCAAGGATTGCGAAGGACTGCGCCATTTCGACCTTTGCTGAAGGAGCGTGAGGTAATCTTCACGCCAGCGACTCCAAAACATTTGCTGCAGCTGCGTGACGCGCTGCCAGCCATATAAACTATCATAATTGAGTTTCGTCAAGTCTGGCTCGATGATGGTCGTGGAGGGCCACCGAGTAACAGATGGGCCGGCGTCAGAACACCTAAATCTTCTGGATTTTCTGAAATTAAGAGCATAGGACGAGAATTAACTATTGCCGAAATTTGGCAAATGAGCGTGCGCAGTTCATCATGATTCAAGAGGGAATTTCCAATCGATCTATACAGGTGATGCTTTGCTGTTTTAACTGCGGCCTCTTATAATCCGCCAAAGTGAGGGGATCGTGGTGAGATGAACTTCCACTCGAAGCTATCCGTTAAGCACCATCGGCGAACAGTTTCCATGTGTTGATCGCTTAACATCAGCTGCTTCAAATCCTCAAGCTCGTTCTTCGCACCGACGAAATTGGTTACGATATCGGACCAAATTTGGCTGGGCTTCCCACGAAGTGAAATAAAACGCTTAAGCGCACTGAGGAACGTTGCCGTAGACAAATCCTTTGCAAGCTCCATATGTATAGCCTTGCTGGTGAAGCAAATTAAAACACTGATATAGGCCTTGGCAGGCGGTCGATTACGCACTTCGGATTTGTAGAAGAATGGTCCGCAATAATCGATCCTCGTGACAGCAAACGGCCGAACTCCATGCAGACGCTCATTTGGCATCTGAGCCATGATTGGCTCCAGAAACCTTGGCTTGGCTCTAAAACAGATCACGCATTTGCTGACAGCCTTGGAAACTGTTCTCAACCCACCAATTGGCCAGTACTCGAGGCGGATTTTGGCTAACAGGGCTCGAGATCCAGTGTGAAGATTCTTCCTATGAGCGTGGTCAATTAGCGCGTTCGTGACTGTATGACGCCGAGGTAGGATTATTGGATGCCTTGCGTCGTATGGTAGCGATGAATTCTTCAGTCGGCCACCAGCACGCACGAGTCCAAAGTAGTCAATAAAGGGCGATAATGAGGCAATGGAGCTTGATTTCTTAACAAAACCCTTTGCACGCAGGTCCTTGATATCCTCCCATAGATGTCCTAGTTGCACAACTCGAACCAGAAGGCGAGTTCCATTATGGATATCTAGAACGGTGAGATCAGCATGACGTAAGCGCTTAATAAACTTGTAAACATAAGCAAAAACACGTTGCAAAGTCTTAAAGCAATTTGCGTATTTGCAAGTCTGTGTTATGTCAATGTGAGGAGATAGCACCAGCAAAGCCGCCTTTCGGAAATCAATACTCGATTTCTCTGGTACGCTGAATACAGGCCAACCAGCAGAATTTCCCCGTAAGTATGATGGGCCATGAAACCATAGATCTGATTCAACCAAAGTTTCAGGAGAAGCACCTCTTGATATGATGTCAGCAGGGTTTAAAGCTGTAGGAACATGTAGCCACTTCATGCTGGCCGTCAGCTCTTGTATAGCTGTCACACGGTTAGCTACAAATACGTTCGAAGCGGAAGGGCTCATCGCTGATCTAAGACTAAGCGTTGTACGAGTCACACCAGCAGAAGAACTGCGCAGAGAACATATCCAAATCCATGAGTTCGCGAACCAGTTTGGCCAGCAATACAGCTCCACACAGCTCAAACTTCGGCACAGAAAGCGTTTTCAGTGGTGCAACTCGAGACTTTGCGCAGAGAAGGTGAGCAGTGGGTGTATGGCCTTTAGACACCACATACACGCAAGCTCCATGAGCATCCAAACTAGCATCGCAGAAGCCGTGTATCTCTACTTCAACACCTGGAACAAGCCGGAATCTGGGAAACGAGAGTTGACGAACGCTTTGGAAACTACTGCATAGCTCAGTCCAAGTTGTATTCCTTGCCACAGGGAGGCTTTCATCCCAATCCAGTTTGTCCTTGCAGAGTTGCTGAAAGAATATCTTTGCCCTAACAATAACAGGTCCAAGGAGTCCAAGGGGATCGTAGAGCCGTGCGATTGTCGAAAGCACCGAACGTCTGCATGGTTTTTGCGATGGCTGTAGCGGCATTAACGAGAAGAGAAGGCGGTCAGTTGCAGGGTCCCATGCAAGACCAAGAGTTTTGGTTATGGGGCTGCCATCATAAAATTTTACGAATTTCTCCTTATCGTCCTCAGCTACATCATCATCCTAAGCTTAAAGTTGCCACGCGATAGTATGCCAGCCGTTTGATTCATTTTATCAATGACCTGTGCTACTGAATCTCCTCCAGAAATGAAATCATCAACATAAAAGTCATGCAGAAGTGCATCAGAGCCAAGGGGAATTGCATTTTTCTCATCATAAGCTAACTGATGCATTGCCCGCACTGATAGGAACGAAGCAGCTTTGGTGCCATATGTGACAGAGTCTAGTTTATAAACTTCCAGCTCCTTATCAGGTGTGTCACGCTATAAAATGCACTGATAGTAGCTGTCAGGTGTGGAGATTCTGACGCACCGGTACATTTTACATATGTCGCCTGTCAAGGCAACCAAATACGTACGAAAGCGAAGCATTATGTGAAGCAACTTAGCTTGTATGACAGGACCTGCCATCATTACTTCATTGAGTGAATATCCAGAAGAAGTGGAAGCTGAACCATCAAATACAACACGAAGTTTCGTAGTTGTGCTGCTCTCCTTTATCACGCAATGGTGCGGTAGAAAATACTTGCAGTGTGAAATAAGTTGATGATCAACACGAGACATATGATTAAGCTGAAGATATTCATGAATAAAGTCAGCGTATTGTGCCTTGAGATCAGGATGCCTTGCCAACTTACGGTCTAAATTGAGAAAGCGTCGATACGCTTGTGTGTAGAACTCACCCAACAAATCAGCAGGTCAATTTAAAGGGCAGACGAACAGAATATTCACCAGTTGGAAGCCGTGAGAAGGTGTTTACAAAGTGATCTTCGCATAGCGCTTCGTCCTTGCTTAACTTTGCGACAGCTTCATCCATACCTTCAATTTCCCAAAATCGTCTCACCAACTCGTCCAGAGACATATCACTCTGAGCAACACCATCGGCGAATGCACTACGGCTTGCCAGCAGCGACGTGTTTTGTGATCCTGAACCACCACCTGAAACTACCCAACCAAGACGAGTCTTCTGTAGTAGAGGCAGATTCGGGCCGAGCTTTATTTGTCCGACGCATAGAAGCTCAAAGAAAACGCTGGCTCCAAGCAGCAGATCCACCCTCTGTGGTCTGTTAAAGGCGGGATCAGCTAACCTGACATTTTTGGGTTTCTCCAATCGGTTGTATCAATGGCCAAGCAGGGTTGACAGTCCGTAATGGTAGGAGCAATAAGCGCCGTAAGAGTAGTGGTATACTTTTCGTCTTGAGATCGTAGACATATGCTGGCTGTGAATCCATCTGTAGAGACGCTCGTATCCCCAAGTCCAGATACCGTAGCTGCAGATCGGGTCCTTTTCAACTGTAACTGTTGGGCCCGCTGAGACGTTACAAGATGAAGTTGTGAACCTGAATCTAGCATAGCCCGGCAGGGTGTGTATGATCCGGCAGGATTTTTGATTAAGATGATGGCGGTAGCCAAAAGCACAGTATCTGAACGAAGACATTGGGCAGCAAGAGAGGTGGAAGGCTGTGAGGCAACGGCAACAGTCGAAATGGGCAAGGAGACGCTAGCAGCATCAGTTGGTAGTGCGGCCTGTGACTCGGCAATATGCAGCAGCGTATGGTGCTTGCCATTACAGGCACGAAAATTGCCGGAACTGCACGTTCGCGATTGATGGCCCCTTTTAAGGCAATTGTAACACAACGCAAGCTTCTGAACTTCCTTACGACGTAGTGTAGGTGACAGATTGGCAAATCTGCTGCAGGAATACATTCCATGACCAGACATGTTGCAAAACAGACACTTGCTTTGGTTGCCTTCGGCAACGACAAAGGCCTTTCTATTGCCACTGCTACTACCATTCGATTTGTGCGCTTGCGAACTAGGCATGTGCTGCGCCATAGCATACTGCAAGCTCTCCAATTTTTGGCATCGCTTGTCGAGGAAATGGAAGAATTCCGCTGCGGTCGGCAATTTCTCTAGCGATGCGTACTCTTCCCACGACGACTGTGTTCCAACATCCAGTTTCTGCAACAGCATATTTATCATGATGCTGTCAGAAATCTGATCCGAATTGCCCAAAGACTGCAAAGCTCGCATGTGAGAGTTGACCTTGTCACCAAATCCACGCAGTTGTACAGCTGACGTTGCCTCCACCTTCTTGAGACAAGTCTTTTATTACTATACCGTTTATTTAATATGTCTCATGCTACTCGATAATTGCAACTTGATATGTCCAACGATCGAATTGACTCCAGAGCAGCTTCATCCAAACATGAGCGCAGATGATGCAGCTTTTCAATATCATTTAAATCGGAATCCCTGTTGATCACCGAATCAAATACTGAGAAGAAGCTGGCATATTCTGTATATCCTCCAGTGAAAATTGGCAGCTTGAATTCAAGTAAACGAATTCTATGAGCCCGTTCAGCGCTGTAAGTAACTGCCGTATCATCGGGCAGCAAAGTAGATGAGCGCTGTGTATGCGATTTGCGAATGTCTAATTGCACTCGAACGCGTGATTTTATATTAATAAACAGTTCATCAAAATTAACACGCACATCACTATCTATTTCATCAAACTGTAGCTCCTCTAGAGCACCGTGCGTAACATTAAATGTTGCCTGAGTCTGATCAACTCCAATCGAACAAGAAGTTCAGCTGAGTTGAAACTTGTAATTTTGTCAGCTTCAAGAGTTGCGTCAAGCCTTCGCAAGCTCTCAAAAATAGCAGCCAGTTTTCGCCTAAGAAACTGAACGCGACTTTCGATTGTTGTCACTTGATTAGAGATCGCAGATGACTCCATGTTAGAGCCCCTTTAATTTAAGATTAAACTGTTCAAGTAAATACGCGACGCTGAGGTATATTTTCTTGTGTATACGCTCACTCATATAATACACACGCACGTGTATGTATGAGAGTACAGTTAGTGCTGTTCACGAATTTGCAAAGACCAAAAAGTTTGCGAATGCAGCTGTCTTTATGTGGGCAATGAACTCAAGCCGGCACCTTCAAGCAATTAACGAAATAGAATAAGCGAACGCACCAAGCACAAAGAAGAATCAAAGTGAACGCACCCAAGCACAAAGACTTAAGCTGCGATTAGTTATGACGAAACAAAACAAACGAAACGAAACAAACATTCCGTGTCTCAACAGCTGATATCTGATTGTATGAAAATCAATGTATCGATTAGTCATTTACGGGTAGAACGAACGACTACGAAAACATACACAAATATCTGCAGATTGCAGATTTTTGTTTTGTTTCGTATCAAAATTCAACATCTGATCAAATTTTGTTGGGCCACAAAACTATATTTGTCATTGTTGTGTTTCGTTTTTTACAATTATAAAATGAATGACGACCACTTAATTAATCTAGTACAACAATATCCACAATTGTACAACAAAACAATGTGGGAGTACAAAGACAACAACAAAAAAAAAGAAATATGGAATTTAATTGCCAAGGACCTTGGATCGACGGGTAAGTACACCAAAAACTACAGGAATTTTTTAATCTTATGGTTTGTTACCAAAAGGTGAATTTTGTATGAAGAGGTGGGCTGGATTGAGGGAACGATACGGCAGAACATTAAACCAATTGAACACTGCTTCCGGCAGTGGTGCTACACCAGAAATTAAGTGGCAACATTTTGCACACTTAAGTTTCTTAAGACAGCACATGCAGTCGAAGAAGTAAGAATACAAGTTTTAGAAACTACACTGCCATTTGAAATTTTGTAATTCTTCCACGCAGCGATCGAACTTCCATTGCGAAAAATTGAGCACGCCTGAAATTTTATCTCCGCCATCGGAGTTGGCACATCCTTCGCCACTGCAGGTGGAACCATTTTCGCCACAACCACGAAAGACAAATACATATTCTTCGCCTCTGCAGGTGGAACCATTTTCGCCACAACCAGAGAAAACGTATACATATTCTTCGCCTCTGCAGGTGGAACCATTTTCGCCACAACCAGAGAAAACGTATACATATTCTTCGCCTCTGCAGGTGGAACCATTTTCGCCACAACCAGAGAAAACGTATACATATTCTTCGCCACTGCAGGTGGAACCATTTTCGCCACAACCACAGGAGCACCAAACACCGTCGCAGGCATCAACCTCAGCACCGTCGCAGGGGAATTCCACGAAATCACGTCAGCGTAAAAGAAAGGCTGAGGAAAATGCTGAAACCGCAGCTTTTTGTGACGTTTCGAAATCACTATCATCTTATTTGCAGACATCAGCCATAAAAGATAAACAAGCACACTCTTTCGGACAATTTGTGGAGCATTGTTTGGAAGAAATGACTCCATTACAAAAACTTAAAGCAACTGCCGATATCTCTAATTTACTGTTAACTGCAAAAATGACAGATATTTAATAATTTTACAATAGCCCTGTTCTGATTAATGCGGGTAAAGTAAGTTTTAACACCAGCTCATAGGAAATTGAAGGTACAAACTTACTTTACCCGCATTAATCAGTCATTTCCTCCAAACAATGCTCCATCATTTATACAGTGAATAATATTACACATTTATTTTCTTCCAAGAAATGATGCACAAATAAACAGATTAAACACTCATCCAGAAATTAGGCAAATATTGATTTTAACTTTATTGAAAATATAAAAAGCAAATCAGCATAAATCTGCTTATTTTACGGCTTCATACTGGAAGTGCACAGCTCCTTCATGAAGGAAATAATGGGCAAATTGTTGTCGCAATTGTAATGCATATCCCGCACTGTGCCGTGCATGTGAGGTGATTGATCTTAAAGGTCCACCATGCCTTTCTAAATCTGCGCGCCATTCACCGGGAATAAGTGTTTGGTCCGGCATGTAGCGGTCAACATACGTTGGAGGACAATAACGCGCCCCATCGTGAAGCATTACAAAATTATGCAGTGCAATGCAAGCAAGTACTATGCTTTCGCAGTTTTCAGGCATGAAATCCAATGTGGTCCGAAGAATACGCCACCGCGCAGTCAATATACCAAAGGCATTTTCAATTGTTCTCCGTGCTCTGGACAATCTGTAATTAAATACCTTGGCTATTAAATCCAGATTTTGGCCATTACGTCGTGGAGCTATCGGCTTCATAATATGAGTCCCCAACCCAAATGCTGCATCTGCCACAAATACGTGCGGTAGTACCTTCGTAGAGTTCGGCAATTGCTTATCTGCAGGTAGAGGCAATTTATTCTTTGCCAATGCTTGGCCAAACGGAGAATGATTAAAAATACCTGATGAGAATTACATACATATATGTATTTGAAAACTACCAGTACTTTCACATTTATTAAACTCACCGCCATCGCTTTCACAACCAAAGCTTCCAAAGCTGACGGCAGTGAATGTATATTTTGCATCGCACGCAGCCATCAAAACAATACTGAATTTTTTTTATAGTTGAAATACGTTGTGCCTGACTTCGTAGGACACTTTATTGCAACATGTTTCCCATCTATCGCCCCCACACAGTTCGGGAAATTCCACTGTTCCTCGAAGTCTGTTGCGATGTCCGCATATTGGTTTGTTGTGGGTTCGCTCAAGTATAGTGGTCCTAGAACCGTCCACAAAGCTTCGCACGTTTCCAATATAACTAGACGCACAGTCGACTTTCCCAGTCTGTAGCTCCAGGCAATTGATTGGATGGACACCGCTTGTGATAAAAATCTATTTCAGAATTATTATTATTATTAGTTGATAGTGCACGTTTAAAAATGGTTCTTACAGCAATGTTATCGATAATCTCTCATCGGCATTGATCCTTTGTTTTGGTTTGGTAATTGACCTCTCAATCATAGTCAGAAGCATTTGGTATAACTCCTTTGACATGCGCGTATGTTTTTGGAACTGCTCGGAATCTATGTCGCGCATTTTCTTAAAATATTTGTGATAATATCCGTTTAAACGGTCTGAATTCAAGGGTCGTGCATGCCATCTGCGATTTCGCTTCTTAAAAGCCTTATTTTTGTTCCTCAATTGTTTGTACAGTCCAAGATATGTAGCGAGTGCAACTGTTAGCTTTTTATCCATTTTTTTTCGGTTTCCACACTATGTAATTTAATTATTACGTGAATTTTTCACTTTTCTTCGCGCTAAATGCTAGTCACTTCAATCAATGTTTGTTTCGACAAATCAGCTGTTGGTCTTCTTCTTGTTGTACTCGTTTCTTTCGTTATTACAAATCACTACATTCGGAATTTTCGTATCGAAATGTTTGTTTCGTTTCGTTTGTTTTGTTTCGTCATAACTAATCGCAGCTTTAGATGCGACTGTGAGCGCGCACATGCAAACGAATTAGGCACAAGAGACCGCGCAATCACAGCTTGCAGCCCGCGCATGCAAATTATAATTTTATTTTATATGTTTATGCACCTTTCTATTTTTCTCAATAGTCATTAATGCACCTTCACAATAGTCAGTTTGCATATTAAAAGGCATTTTAATAAGCAACAACGCGAATGCGAGTTAGAATTATCTCGTCGGGGCCTCCAAGTGTTGAGTTACCAAGCTTTTTTGGCAACTATAAATGCCTAAATAAAAGGCAACAGATTCAAATAAATTGTTCACTTTATTATGTACTGTAGTATGCACATATATCGATGGTACACTGTATTTAATGTACCCAAATCAGTAACACTTTGTTGCTGTATAAACATAACACAAAACGGCAACAACACTTTGTCGTTGCATAAACACATTCAAACATACAATTTTAAGTACATTTCAAGTGCACCGAAATATGATCCTACAAGAATAAGACAGCGTCAGCATGTGCCCATGCATTGACCACTTAAGTATACATGTGCATAACACACTCTGCCCGCAACGACGTATCCGTCGCTTATATATATATAACGCTTATATACAAACAGCTGCGCTGCCACCATAAGCAGCGCACAGCCTTTTTGTAGCTTACGATATGTTTAAGCCGACATTGTTACGATCATTCTCAATAAAGCATTCGGAGCGATATTAACAGTTAATCAAATAGTAACGCGTCGAGTTCGCGGTACTGCACTCAAAGTGCGAAAATAATATTTTCAAAATATCAAATATCACAGGAGCAATATGTGGATGGGAAACTAGGCTCGCCCACATACACAGTGTTCAACATATACATGATAAATTAATACATGTACAAATCAAAACATAGTGTCTAATTGGCCAACAAAAGGCAAAGGACGTCAATGACGCACAAGTGTAATGCAATGAAAAAGTCAACTCAGTAAGCAGCAGCAGCAGCATCTCCCAACAACAAACAACAACGACAACAGAAACAGCAAAAGAAGAAGAAGAAGCAAAAGAAGGTGTACCCCATCGATGGACTTAACTACATGAAAACGCCGTGAGTAGAGTGTGATGTGTGCAAAACGAAGTGGTGTGGTGAAAAGATTAAAAGCCAGAAAGGCTGAATTATTAAAGCTGCTAAACAGCGGCAACACGTTAAAGTGGAACACTTCGGTAAAACTGCATGCCGAAGTTGAACACATAAAAAATTTACTAAAAGAAAGAAAAGACCAAACCACAACCACACACACATCCACCTACTCTACAATTACAAATATTGCCAAAATTAAAAAAAAATTACAACCACCAGCAAAGATCGACATCCCCAAACTACAGAAAACCTGCCCGAGAGACTGTAAAGGACCCCTATACACACCTTTTTGCGAATACACCTGTGCAGCCACCACCGGTGCCCCATCAGAGAATCAACAGCCTGTGCAGCCAGCACCGGCACCGTCTGGCGTACCAAGCCAGACTCTGGAAAAGTGAACCGACAGCGTTTCCAAGGGCGCATTTTTTTTACTAGCACTGCGTTGCAAAATTTTTTTAATGCACTGCGATGCATAAAATTTTATTTTATAAAAATTAATATTGTAAAATTGAGCGGAATAAAATCTGCCCGATTAGAGCATGGCCTGTAAAGCCATGCAAAACGCAGACAGGTGATCACTGAAAAGATCAAAATAGGGATAAACACAAAATTAAAACATAATTTAAAATTTATAATTAACAATTTAATTAGCCGCCCCCAGATGCCCCAACGCTTCGTAAAAAACGGGAATGCGCGTATCTTCCAGAGTAGTGGAGCTAGAGCCACCAAATTTGGTAGGAAGATAGCTGGTAACGACCCCAAAAGAACTGCATCAAAGTTTTGGAGCTACGCCCACCCATCCCGCCCCCAGCCCCCCCGCATTTAGAAATCAGAAAAGCCTATATCTCCCACAGTTTTTTAGCTAGAGCCACCAAATTTGGTGCCAAGATAAATGATGATGACCCCCCAAAAACTGCATCAAAAGTTTGGATGCCACGCCCACCAATACCGCCCTAGCCGCCCCCAGATGCCCCAACGCTTCGTCAAAAACGGGAATGCGTGTATATTCCAGAATAATGGAGCTAGAGCCACCAAATTTGGTAGGAAGATAGCTGGCAACGACCCCCAACAATCTGCATCAAAGGTTTTGAGCCTAGCCCATCCATTCCGCCCCCCTTTCCCCACCTTATACAAACTTTGAGCTAGAGTCACCAAATTTGGTATGAAGGTAGCATTTGACATTCCACAAGGACCTGCAGCAAAAATTTGGATGCCACGCCCAACCATACCGCTCCCAGCCCCCCTTTCCCCACTTTATACAAACTTCGAGCTAGAGTCACCAAATTTGGTATGAAGAGAGCAATTGACATCCCACATGGATCGGCAGCAAAAATTTGAAAGCCACGCCCACCCATACCGCCCCAAGCCCCATAGCCCCCCTTTCACCACCTTTTACATGCTTCAAGCTAGAGTCACCAAATTTGGTATGAAGGTAGCATTTGACATTCCACAAGGATCTGCAGCAAAAATTTGGATGCCACGCCCAACCATACCGCCCGCAGCCCCCCTTACCCCACTTTATACAAACTTTGAGCTAGAGTCACCAAATTTGGTATGATGGTAGCATTTGACATTCCACAAGGATCTGCAGCAAAAATTTGGATGCCACACCAACCATACCGCCCGCAGCCCCCCTCTCCCAACTTTATACAAACTTCGAGCTAGAGTCACCAAATTTGGTATGAAGATAGCAATTGACAGCCCACATAGATCTGCACCAAAAAGTTGAATGCCACGCCCAACCATACCGCCCCAGCCCCCCTTTCCCCACTTTATACAAACTTTGAGCTAGAGTCACCAAATTTGGTATGAAGATAGCAATTGACATCCCACATGGATGGGCTTCAAAATTTTAATACTGGTATCGAGTATGTAGCAGTCGGTTGCGTCCGACTGCAACGTTTCCACTTGTTTAATACTGGTATCGAGTTTGCCGCAGTCGGTTGCGTCCGACTGCAACGTTTCCACTTCTTTTCTTTGAGTTTTTATACTCGATACCGAAGCTAAAGAGTATATTGGGTTTGTGCAATGTCCGTCATGGCTTCCGTCCGTCTGTCCGTCTGTATGTTCGCAACTTTTTTCCACACCCTTCAAGCTAGAGACTTGAAACTTTCCAATTCTCTTTATCTATGGGATAGTAAATTAAAGTGTCAAGATGGGGGTTCTACGATAACTGGGTGGCTGGCAAATCGATAAATTATACAGCTAGAACTACCAAATTTGGTGGGCAGATAGCTACTAGCAACCCCCAAAAAACTGCATCAAAATTTTGGAGCCACGCCCACCCATTCCGCCCCCATCCCCCCCGCAATTTATAGTCAAAAAAGCTTATATCTCCCACAGTTTTTGAGCATTAGCTACCAAATTTGGTGCCAAGATAGGTGATGATGACCCCCAAAAAAAGTTTGGATTCGACGCCCACCAATACTGCCCTAGCCGCCCCCATCCGCCCCAACGCTTCGTTAAAAACGGGAATGCGTGTATCTTCCAGAGTTGTGGAGCTACAGCCACGAAATTTGGCAGGAAGGTAGCTGGCAACGACCCCCAAAGTTTTGGAGACACGCCCACCCATTCCGCCTCCAGCCCCCCCCGCATATTAAAATCAGAAAAGCTTATATCTCCCACAGTTTTGGAGCTATAGCCACCAATTTGGTGCCAAGATAGGTGATGATAACCCCCCAAAAACTGCATCAAAAGTTTGGTTGCCACATCCACCAATACTGCATTAGCCGCCCCATCCGCCCAAACCCTTCGTCAAAAAACGGGAATGCGTGTATCTTCCAGAGTTGTGGAGCTAGCTAGAGCCATCAAATTTGGCAGGAAGATAGCTTGCAACGACCCCCTAAAAACTGCATCAAAGTTTTGGGCCACGCCCACCCATTCCGCCCCAGCCCCTCCGCATTCTTGAATCAGAAAAGCCTATATCTCCCATAGTTTTGGAGCTATAGCCACCAAATTTGGTGCCAAGATAGGTGATGATAACCCCCCAAAAACTGCATCAAAAGTTTGGATGCGACGCCCACCAATACTGCCCTAGCCGCCCCCATCCGCCCCAACGCTTCGTTAAAAAACGGGAATGAGTGTATCTTCCAGAGTTGTGGAGCTACAGCCACCAAATTTGGCAGGAAGGTAGCTGGACAGGACCCCCAAAGTTTTGGAACCATGCCAAACCATTCCGCCCCCTTTCCCCACCACTTTTACAAACTTTTAGCTAGAGTCACCAAATTTAGTATGAAGGTAGCAATTGACATTCCACATGGCTCTGCAGCAAATATTTGGATGCCACGCCCACCCATACCACCCCCAGCCCCCCTTTCCCCACTTTATAAAATCTTCGAGCTTGAGTCACCAAGTTTGGTATGAAGATAGCAATTGACATTCCACATAGATCTGCAGCAAAAATTCTGATGCCACGCCCACCCATACCACCCCCAGCCCCCCCCTCTCCCCTTTTTTTTACAAACTTTGAGCTAGAGTCACCAAATTTAGAAGGAAGGTAGCAATTGACATTCCACATAGATCTGCATCAAAACTTTGGATTCCACGCCCACCCATACCGCCCCAGCCTCCCTTTCCCCACATTAAACAATTTTCGAGCTAGAGTCACCAAATTTGGTATGAAGATAGCAATTGACATTCCCAAAGATCTGCATGAAAACTTTGGATGCCACGCCCAGCCATACTGCCCCCAGGCCCCTTTCAACAGCTCTTACTAACTTTCAGCTTGAGTCACCAAATTTGGTAGGAAGATAGTTGGTGGCATCCCCATCTGCATCGGAGAATCTTTAAGGCAGCATACACCCCTGCCCCATCCGTACCCCTTTGTAATCAGGCCTCATTTTACATGTTTTAATACTGGTATCGAGTTGCGTCCGACTGCAACGTTTCCACTTGTTTCTTTTGAGTTTTCTGCTTTTATAATACTCTAATACTCAAATCGTTTTGATCGATTCGTTCTTGGCTATTCTACTCTATTCGTCCTTATGTTAAACGTCATTATCCGCAATGTCAACATCAATATCCTCGTTTTAGAATTGTTGTACAGATTGTAGAAAAGTGAAAATTTACGCCATTTTTTAGTCTGCTGTTGACTTTTGAGTGAGTGAGTGAGTTTTGTTGCGAGAAAAAATGAAAAAATTATTTGAGCTCAATGTAAACATTGAAAAGTTTATTGTTCATGTTATAGAGCTTTCTCGCCTTGTTCACGTTTTAGAATAGTCAATGCACAAAAAATGTTGTTCACGTTTTGATGAGTTCACGTTTTAGACGCATCACGTTATCGAGCGGTTGCTGTATTACTACTGAATATTAACTATTAAGAAATACAAAAAATATATTAAAAATTTATTAAATTTATACTTTCTTTGAGGAAAATTTTTTGTATTATTATTTTTTTTTTTTTAAGTAAACTAAGTGTTTTTTCTGTTAATACTAGCATACATATTGTTAAATAGTTTGGTGATAGTTATAGTTTATTTATTTTTATTTATTAATCAAATTAAAAAAAATTTAAATAATTAAATTAAGTAAAATATAGAACAATATATAAATCTGAAAATATAATTAAAGGTTAAAGTTAAAGCTCTGGGAAATCCAATAAAAAATTGAGTAGTCCAACATTTATTGCGAGGAATGGGAAAAACCTAGAACAACCCTATCAGATCAGCGTTAGATTAGTAATTAGTGGTAACGATTAGATGAAGCAAAAAGGATCGATCTTTTTAGTACTGGAGTTTGTTAAAATGGTTCATGAATTAAATAGTTGCTCGAGCAATGATCAAGGCTAAGGGGTCAAAAGTTAGGTGAAGAGCTAACATTAAATTTAATTCGACTCAATTGATCTGATGAATCGATTTCACCATTAAGTAGGTTAGTAATAAATAACACTCCATGCATAGTTCTACGGTTTAACAGGGAGGGAAGATTTATCAAAAGGAGTCTACTTGAATACGGGGGTAAGTCAACTCCAGTAACCCAGTTAAAACTTCTAAGGGCAAATAGAAGAAATTTATTCTGCACAGATTCAATTCTATCCTGGTGAATCGAGTATTGTGGAGACCACACACAAGATCCATACTCCAGGATGGGATGAACTAGGGATGTATAAAGCGTTTTAGTGGTGTACGGATCATTAAACTCTTTCGACCACCGCTTGATGAAGCCAAGGACATTAATGGCCTTATTGACCATGGACAAAATATGAGCGTCAATCTTTAATTTAGGATCAAGAATAATGCCTAAATCTTTGATTTCAAACACGGGGTCAAGTGGTGAAGCATCAAGCAAGTAGTGAGCAGTATGAGGGGTACTTCTACAAAAAGACATGACTTTACATTTTGAACAATTTAAATTGAGTAAGTTAAAACGACACCAGGCCGACAATGCACCCAAATCCGACTGTAGTAAATTACACAGGGAAGTGTCATTATATGTGAAACCTAGCTTCCTATCATCAGCAAACATATATACATAGGAGTTAGTAATAACAGCTGGAAGATCGTTAATAAACAGATTAAATAGCAAAGGTCCAAGGTGACTACCCTGGAGAACACCAGAGGTAACAAAAATAGGTTTAGATACCGACGATTTAAAAACTACTTTTTGTGTTCAACCACACAAGTACTCCGAAAGCCATAATACGAGTTTTGATGGAAATCCAATAATATTTAATTTGTAAAGCAACAGAGAATGACTTACAGAATCAAATGCCTTACTAAAATCGGTGTAAACAACGTCAGTTTGCATTTTTTCCTGGAACACTTTGATAACAAGCGAAATGAATTCAAGAAGATTAGTTGTAGTAGATCTACGCCTTACAAAACCGTGTTGATAAGGCGATATAATTGAACTACATGTGTGTTGCAGTTGAGAACATATAATTTTTTCAAAGACTTTAGGAATGGCGGACAACTTGGATATGCCCCTATAATTTATGGTAAATTATTTGGTGGCTATATCGTAGAATGCGCCGATCGGGATTAAATTTCATAATGACCAAACCCGATATGATCTAAGCAATCTGTGAAAGTTTCATCAAGATCGGTTTAGCAGTTTGGCCGGAAATCGTGTTGATATGGTAAATTTATATGGTGGCTATATCGTAGAATGCTCCGATCGGGATGAATTTTCATAGTGAACAAACCCGACATGATCTAAGCAATCTGTGAAAGATTCATCAAGATCAGTTCAGCATTTGGCCGGAAATCGTGTCGAAACAGACAGACGGACAGACGAACGGACGAACGGACGGACGGACGGAAATCAATTCCTGAGCTCGTCCTGATCATTTTGTATATAGTTTATGGGGTCTCCCATCATTCCTATAAGGCTTACAGATGCATGACAAAGTCAATATGGCCTGTGAAGGGTATAATAAAAAACAAAATCAAATTGATTTGCATGATACAAATAAATTTAAAGCAATGAAACTAGAAAAAAAGGAATCCAAAGATGAGTTGCAAAATCTGCAATATGAGATGTGTCGGGAGCAGCAGCAAAATCAGCACAAATAGCCACTCGGCATCGCTGTTAAATTCTTGTACGCGCATCTCTTATTATCATACTAAGCTCTTATGCGCGCATCTCTTATCTTATGTACAAAGGCTTTGATTGCGCTCTTAATGCACGCATGTCAGCGATCGGCTGCACATGCGTCTGGCTGTCGGCCTTAGCTAATCAGTCGTTGATAATCTATTGTCATAAACGGTTGCGCGATTCTGTATTCGTGCGAAGCTGACACTTGGTCCAGCCACAGCCACTCTCTCTTGGTTACATATTTGCATGTGTGCCAATACATAATATGATACATAATATAATATAATACTATATAATATAATATACTTCAATATATTTATTTTATTATTTGAGATCGGAGCGACTGTTAATATCGCTCCGAATGCTTTATTGAGAATGATCGTAACAATGTCGGCTTAAACATATCGTAAGCTACAAAAAGGCTGTGCGCTGCTTATGGTGGCAGCGCAGCTGTTTGTATATAAGCGTTATATATATATAAGCGACGGATACGTCGCTGCGGGCAGAGTGTGCTATGCACATGTATACTTAAGTGGTCAATGCATGGGCACATGCTGACGCTGTCTTATTCTTGTAGGATCATATTTCGGTGCACTTGAAATGTACTTAAAATTGTATGTTTGAATGTGTTTATGCAACGACAAAGTGTTGTTGCCGTTTTGTGTTATGTTTATACAGCAACAAAGTGTTACTGATTTGGGTACATTAAATACAGTGTACCATCGATATATGTGCATACTACATCTCCCTCCTTTTGAGAAATAACGTAATATATGTAGTTATTTTAAATTAATAAGTAGGATTATTTATCTAATTTTAGTGTTAATTTTTAGTTAAACTTTTTTTTTTTTTTTTTTTTTTTCGTTATTCAAGATAGTAAAAAGGTAAAAATATAGTTTTAAAATGTATTTGTAGTAATAAAAATGTTTGAATGTAAGTTAATATATATATATATATATATATATATTTTTTTTTTTTTTTTTTTTAAAATGCATAAAAACGTTATTTATTTCAATAACAATGATATAATAATAGTAATTACTTATCTATGGCCATACTAGAAATATTATTCAATAAAAATTTTAACCTATCCTTTAAACTTTTTGTGTTTTATTTTATTATCTTTAATTAAAATATTGTCATTATTTTCTATTGATATTACTGAATAGGGTCCTAAATATTCTGGATCCAATTTATGGCCAGTTTCATTTCTTAATAAAACTGTATCTCCTACTTTTAATTCGAAATTAATTATTTTCCTAACATAGTATTCTTATTTTTGCTCTTATGTTGTTCTAACATAATTCTAGCTCTCTTATAAGCTTGTTCTAATCTATATTTACTTTCTTTAGCATAATCTTCTATGTTATAAAGAGGATTAATTTTATCAATGTTATTAAAATATTGTGGCAAATTACTTTGCTTGCCAAAAACTAATTCATATGGACAATAGCCATGTGCCATAGAAGGTGTCGTGTTGAAACAGTATACGAAATATTTTAGCCATACATCCCAATCAGTTTGTCGACTGATATGTATGAACGAATATATTCATTAAAAGTTCTATGACTTCTTTCTACTGTTCCAACTGTCTGGTGGTGGTGTGCTGTAGACGTTATGTTGTCTATTTTTAAATATTTGCACAAGTCATTTATAATGGAGTTTTTATATTCTGTTCCCATGTCCGTAATGAACGTCTTCATCGGACCGAACTGTAATATGAAAGATTCAAATATTGCTTTAGCGACAGTATTTGCATTTTTATTAGAGATCGGTATGGCAACAAGATATTTTGTTAAATCGCAGATAAGCGTAACTACATACTCGTTACCATATTCAGATCTTGGTAATGGGCCTATAGTGTCAACTATTACCCTGTCAAAAGAACTTGTTGGTGTTTCTGTCAGTGTAAGAGGAGTTTTGGTATGTGTTGTTATTTTCGATGTTTGACATTTTTGACATTTTCGTATGTATTCGGACATATCTTTAGACATCCCTTTCCAATAATAATACTTTTGACCTTGGCCAAGGTTTTGAAATGCCTGTATGACCTCCTTGTATGGGTTTATCATGGAATGTAGACAATATAGCTTCTTTTCCATTTTCTGTATTTATTAGGGTCACCGGGTTGAGTAGCGCTACTCTCAATGATTTTAATATTTTATTGCCCATTTCTTTAAATCTATCTATGGAGATATTTTCAAAGATATTTTCCCACGGTGCCATTTTGAGTTGGCTGATTTCATTTATACCGGCTTGCATTTCAAGCCTTTGGAAGAATTGACCTAAGTCAAGAATTCCATTAGTATATAAATCGCTAACATCATATCTTGCAGTAATTTTTTTTCCATGTTTAAAGAAACATAGCATATTTTTTACATGCAAGGTCACTACTTTACGTACGTCGTCATTTTTGATGACTTCATATACGTTGGGCTTTGAAGCTTTTTCTGAAGGTTGCTTTTGCAATTCTTCTTTATCATCTCCTGCGCAGGATTTTTGTCTACTTTGGTGCCTGGTAGTGACTTTCAGGACTTTATTTTGTATGTCTTTTAGATCAGATATTGTTATTCGTGACAATGCATCGGCTACAAAATTATCTTTGCCTCTTAGGTACTCTACTGTAAAATTATATTCCTCTAATTCAAGTCTCATACGCGTTAATTTAGAACTGGGGTTTGTCATTGAAAACAAAAATGTTAGGGGTCTATGGTCAGTTTTTACAATGAAATGAGTTCCGTAGATATAGGGTCTAAATTTGGTAATTGCCCAATAATAGCTGTTGACTCTTGTTCCGTCGTACTCTTGTTACTTTCTCCTTTGGTAAATGATCTCGATGCGTAAGCTACTGGAAGTTGAATTCCATTGTGGACTTGTGTTAGCACTGCACCACAGGCTTGCTTACTAGCATATGTTATTATACAAAATTCTTTTGTAAAATCCGGATATTGTAACAGAGTAGGCTTTATTAATTGAGCTTAAGATATTCAAATGCATTTTGACATTCATCAGTCCATTCAGTGAAACATTCTTTTTATTTAATCTTGTTATATGCCTAGCATAATCGGCGAAAATTTTTGATGAATCGTCTATAGTAATTACAAAATGCTATAAAGCGTCTAGCGCTGTCCGAGTCATGTGGGACTGGATAATTTAATATGACATCAAATTTTTGTCATCTGGTAAGATTCCCTTATCTGTGCATTTGTGTCCCAAAAATGTGACTTCATGCATGAAAAATGAACATTTTTCAGGATGTAGCTTCAAGTTGTGTTTCCTACACATGTCAAAAACACTAATTAAATTGTTAAGCATGTGGTTTTCGGAACAACCGATTACTATTAAATCATCCATGTAAAGGAATGCTTGTGATGGTTCAAGTCCAGAGAAAGCAATAGTCATCATTCTTTGGAATGAATTTGGGGCTATCTTTAAACCAAATGGTAATCACGTGAAGCGATAAGAGCCATTGCTCGTTGAAAAGGATGTTATATCTCTAGAGTTTTCGTCTAGCTCAATCTGGTGGAATCCTGACATTAAGTCAAGGCAAGAGAAATATTTTGCTCTTCCTAGTTGATCTAAGATTTCATCGATCCTAGGAAGTGGGAACTTATCGGATAGTAATTTTTTATTAATTTGGCGATAATCAATAACTAAACGCCATTTTTTCTTTTCATTATCTATGGATTTCTTTGGTACTAGTAACAGTGGACTGTTGTATTCCGAGACTGAGGGTTCAACTATTTTATCTTTAATGAGTTTATCGACTTGAGCTTGAATTTCGTCTTTTTGACTGTGAGGACTTCTATAGTTTTTTATATATACGGGTTCATTATCTTTTAATCTTAGTTTCTGCTTATAAAAATTATTGGTGGTTATTGATTCGGTATCAAGTCCGAATATGTCTGTGTATTCACTACAAAGTCCTTTTAATTGTCTATAAAATAGTTTTGGAAAATTTTTAGCTAACTTTGACATAACATTGTTCATTCTAGTTTCGTTATTTATTTCGGATATATCATAATTTGCTAATGGTTCATAATTCAATTTATTATATTAACCATTTGATCTGTATTAGTTGTATTCAGTAAACGGACAAATGCATTTGCAGTTGTTACTACTGTATTGCTGCGTATATACCAGGTTGAATTTCCTGGTTCGGAATTAAGATGCTATCTTCATTTGAAGTTAGCTCAATTTTTCGGACAACTTCGGATCTTTCTGGTAACACTATTGTATTGTTACCAGAGCTGTAATTAATGGGTACATATATGGGATAGTTTAGATTGTCTGGTCTTATTATGAGAAGATCCTTTGTAGGTGTGAAATCGAGTTGACAATTATATTTTTAATAAAATCTATTCCTAAAATTCCATCACACGGTATAGAAAAAGTTGAATCGACAATGTGGAAGTTGTGTGGAATTATGTATTTAGTTGTTTGAATTTCTATTGATGTCATTCTTTAGATTAATTAATCCTTGATTGATTCCCTGAATATTATTTTGTTGTATGTGTCTATATCATTAAAAGTGTCTGAATTGTCTTTTAGCAGAGATATGTCTGCACCAGTATCTATTAAAAATATTAATTTTTTCCTGTAGCTACGTTTGTGAATGTTACGAATATATTTACACTAAGATTAATCGAATGAACCTTTTTGCTATCTATTGCTGTGTACCTAAGGGCTGTTGCGAGTTTTCCGAGGAATTCTGGGCTACTCTAACATTGTTGTTATTGCCGTTCCTGTTTCTGTTATTGTTGTTGTTGTAGTTGCCTCTATTTGAGTTACCACGACCTCTGTAATTATTACCATTATTGCGGCTATAATTATTATTGTTGTTGTAATTGTTACGGCTATAATTTCTGCCACGATTATAACCTCGGCCTCCTCTGTTATTGTTGTTTGCACCGCGTCGACAATACAGGACAGTGTTACTTTGACCTGTTATCTCCGTGCAACAATTTACGAATTTGGAAACGGCATCATTCATGTTCGTGAATGTGCCTGCCTGCATAATAAGTTTTACTTTATCAATTGAACAATTTGGGTCATAGCTTTACAGCTGTTGTAGTGCTGTACTTATTTGCAAGTGATTGGCTTAGACCTTCACTGATATAGGCGCCTTCAAGGGCCTTTGTCAGTATCTCCACCTCCTGGGTGTATTGGCTAGCCGTTTTATTTTTCTGTTGCAGGTTAAGAAGCTTAGCAGATACAACTTCTACCAATTCTCCTTTTACTGCATTTGATAGTTGCGTAATGATTGCAGCAATTGTCTGCTCACTACTTATTAAGTTTCTCGCATGGCCTTTTATCTTTGTTTTATAAGGCTTATGGCTGTAAGCTCGTGTGTTCCTTTTAAGGTTTCTAATAGTTTCAAAGAATCTAGAAAACTTTGTAAATTTTCTGGTTTACCGTCAAACTATGGTATCAGAGATGTGGCTAGCTTGATAAATTCTACTACTGTTTGTGCCATTTCAGAGATTGTTATTTTTTCCTGTTTGGTTTCGATTAGATCGCTTTCTTGTAGTGTTTCAATGTCACTATCAGATTCAGCATCACTTTGTTGAATTGATTCGGCTAATTCTTTTAATTGGTCGGGATCAAACTCCGCCAATTGATGTGGACTCTCTGACACCTTTATCTGAATATGCCGCCTATTGGTAAGTGTAATTAATCTTGTGTTTAGGGATTTTATTACCCTTAAACATTTATTATTGTGCTGAGTTGTGAATCTTTTTCCATAACTGTTTACTAAGGTAACTATATTATTGTATTCCCTTACTAATATTTCTATATGGTTTTTAGTGTTTCCGTTTTATAACTGCGTCTTTATTGATGCATTTGTAAGATTTATCAAATTTGTAACGAAATGCGTCAATATTTTTTGCAATTTCGTTCCATTCCATTATTTTTAATGTGACATGAATTCTTTAAAATTGTTATTTTTATTTTTATTTGATCCTATTTTTTTTTTTATATTAATTTTGTCTAAATCTCTACCCTTGCTAATTGATGAGTATTTTTTCTTAGGCTTTTGGTATGTGAGTTGTAAACTCGAAGAGCTAAATTCAGTAGCATGAGTGCTACTATAATGCCTACTAAAACTAGCGTGTACTGCAAATCGGGTGAAGATACGTCTACTTTGTTAATAACATTAGCTGTCGGATCGACAGTCTTGACGTCGACTATACCCATTTTTGCGTACGTTAGTCTATAGAAATTTTCGTATTTATTTGCTGATTGCATATGATAAATCTGTTTGAATATTTCTAATTTGGCCACCTTATATTATTTAAAAAAATTTTGTTAAATTCAATTTAATTTTATTTCATGATTTTACTTAATATAAAAAAAAATTTTTTGTATATTAAGTAAAAATCATAGTTTAAATTGACAAAAAAAAAATTTTTTTTTATATTAAGTAAAAATCATGAAATAAAATTAAATTGAATTTAACAAAATTTTTTTAAATAATAATAAGGTGGCCAAATTAGAAATATTCAAACAGATTTATCATATGCAATCAGCAAATAAATACGAAAATTTCTATAGACTAACGTACGCAAAAATGGGTATAGTCGACGTCAAGACTGTCGATCCGACAGCTAATGTTATTAACAAAGTAGACGTATCTTCACCCGATTTGCAGTACACGCTAGTTTTAGTAGGCATTATAGTAGCACTCATGCTACTGAATTTAGCTCTTCGAGTTTACAACTCACATACCAAAAGCCTAAAGAAAAAATACACATCAATTAGCAAGGGTAGAGATTTAGACAAAATTAAATATAAAAAAAAAATAGGATCAAATAAAAATAAAAATAACAATTTTAAAGAATTCATGTCAAATTAAAAATAATGGAATGGAACGAAATTGCAAAAAATATTGACGCATTTCGTTACAAATTTGATAAATCTTACAAATGCATCAATAAAGACGCAGTTATAAAAACGGAAACACTAAAAAACCATATAGAATATTAGTAAGGGAATACAATAATATAGTTACCTTAGTAAACAGTTATGGAAAAAGATTCACAACTCAGCACAATAATAAATGTTTAAGGGTAATAAAATCCCTAAACACAAGATTAATTACACTTACCAATAGGCGGCATATTCAGATAAAGGTGTCAGAGAGTCCACATCAATTGGCGGAGTTTGATCCCGACCAATTAAAGAATTAGCCGAATCAATTCAACAAAGTGATGCTGAATCTGATAGTGACATTGAAACACTACAAGAAAGCGATCTAATCGAAACCAAACAGGAAAAAATAACAATCTCTGAAATGGCACAAACAGTAGTAGAATTTATCAAGCTAGCCACATCTCTGATACCATAGTTTGACGGTAAACCAGAAAATTTACAAAGTTTTCTAGATTCTTTGAAACTATTAGAAACCTTAAAAGGAACACACGAGCTTACAGCCATAAGCCTTATAAAACAAAGATAAAAGGCCATGCGAGAAACTTAATAAGTAGTGAGCAGACAATTGCTGCAATCATTACGCAACTATCAAATGCAGTAAAAGGAGAATTGGTAGAAGTTGTATCTGCTAAGCTTCTTAACCTGCAACAGAAAAATAAAACGGCTAGCCAATACACCCAGGAGGTGGAGATACTGACAAAGGCCCTTGAAGGCGCCTATATCAGTGAAGGTCTAAGCCAATCACTTGCAAATAAGTACAGCACTACAACAGCTGTAAAAGCTATGACCCAAAATTGTTCAATTGATAAAGTAAACTTATTATGCAGGCAGGCACATTCACGAACATGAATGATGCCGTTTCCAAATTCGTAAATTGTTGCACGGAGATAACAGGTCAAAGTAACACTGTCCTGTATTGTCGACGCGGTGCAAACAACAATAACAGAGGAGGCCGAGGTTATAATCGTGGCAGAAATTATAGCCGTAACAATTACAACAACAATAATAATTATAGCCGCAATAATGGTAATAATTACAGAGGTCGTGGTAACTCAAATAGAGGCAACTACAACAACAACAATAACAGAAACAGGAACGGCAATAACAACAATGTTAGAGTAGCCCAGAATTCCTCGGAAAACTCGCAACAGCCCTTAGGTACACAGCAATAGATAGCAAAAAGGTTCATTCGATTAATCTTAGTGTAAATATATTCGTAACATTCACAAACGTAGCTACAGGAAAAAATTAATATTTTTAATAGATACTGGTGCAGACATATCTCTGCTAAAAGACAATTCAGACACTTTTAATGATATAGACACATACAACAAAATAAATATTCAGGGAATCAATCAAGGATTAATTAAATCTAAAAGAATGACATCAATAGAAATTCAAACAACTAAATACATAATTCCACACAACTTCCACATTGTCGATTCAACTTTTTCTATACCGTGTGATGGAATTTTAGGAATAGATTTTATTAAAAATATAATTGTCAACTCGATTTCACACCTACAAAGGATCTTCTCATAATAAGACCAGACAATCTAAACTATCCCATATATGTACCCATTAATTACAGCTCTGGTACAATACAATAGTGTTACCAGAAAGATCCGAAGTTGTCCGAAAATTGAGCTAACTTCAAATGAAGATAGCATCTTAATTCCGAACCAGGAAATTCAACCTGGTATATACGCAGCAAATACAGTAGTAATAACTGCAAATGCATTTGTCCGTTTACTGAATACAACTAATACAGATCAAATGGTTAATATAAATAAATTGAATTATGAACCATTAGCAAATTATGATATATCCGAAATAAATAACGAAACTAGAATGAACAATGTTATGTCAAAGTTAGCTAAAAATTTTCCAAAACTATTTTATAGACAATTAAAAGGACTTGTAGTGAATACACAGACATATTCGGACTTGATACCGAATCAATAACCACCAATAATTTTATAAGCAGAAACTAAGATTAAAGATAATGAACCCGTATATATAAAAAACTATAGAAGTCCTCACAGTCAAAAAGACGAAATTCAAGCTCAAGTCGATAAACTCATTAAAGATAAAATAGTTGAACCCTCAGTCTCGGAATACAACAGTCCACTGTTACTAGTACCAAAGAAATCCATAGATAATGAAAAGAAAAAATGGCGTTTAGTTATTGATTATCGCCAAATTAATAAAAAATTACTATCCGATAAGTTCCCACTTCCTAGGATCGATGAAATCTTAGATCAACTAGGAAGAGCAAAATATTTCTCTTGCCTTGACTTAATGTCAGGATTCCACCAGATTGAGCTAGACGAAAACTCTAGAGATATAACATCCTTTTCAACGAGCAATGGCTCTTATCGCTTCACGTGATTACCATTTGGTTTAAAGATAGCCCCAAATTCATTCCAAAGAATGATGACTATTGCTTTCTCTGGACTTGAACCATCACAAGCATTCCTTTACATGGATGATTTAATAGTAATCGGTTGTTCCGAAAACCACATGCTTAACAATTTAATTAGTGTTTTTGACATGTGTAGGAAACACAACTTGAAGCTACATCCTGAAAAATGTTCATTTTTCATGCATGAAGTCACATTTTTGGGACACAAATGCACAGATAAGGGAATCTTACCAGATGACAAAAAATTTGATGTCATATTAAATTATCCAGTCCCACATGACTCGGACAGCGCTAGACGCTTTATAGCATTTTGTAATTACTATAGACGATTCATCAAAAATTTCGCCGATTATGCTAGGCATATAACAAGATTAAATAAAAAGAATGTTTCACTGAATGGACTGATGAATGTCAAAATGCATTTGAATATCTTAAAGCTCAATTAATAAGCCTACTCTGTTACAATATCCGGATTTTACAAAAGAATTTTGTATAATAACATATGCTAGTAAGCAAGCCTGTGGTGCAGTGCTAACACAAGTCCACAATGGAATTCAACTTCCAGTAGCTTACGCATCGAGATCATTTACCAAAGGAGAAAGTAACAAGAGTACGACGGAACAAGAGTCAACAGCTATTTATTGGGCAATTACCAAATTTAGACCCTATATCTACGGAACTCATTTCATAGTAAAAACTGACCATAGACCCCTAACATTTTTGTTTTCAATGACAAACCCCAGTTCTAAATTAACGCGTATAAGACTTGAATTAGAGGAATATAATTTTACAGTAGAGTACCTAAGAGGCAAAGATAATTTTGTAGCCGATGCATTGTCACGAATAACAATATCTGATCTAAAAGACATACAAAATAAAGTCCTGAAAGTCACTACCAGGCACCAAAGTAGACAAAAATCCTGCGCAGGAGATGATAAAGAAGAATTGCAAAAGCAACCTTCAGAAAAAGCTTCAAAGCCCAACGTATATGAAGTCATCAAAAATGACGACGTACGTAAAGTAGTGACCTTGCATGTAAAAAATATGCTATGTTTCTTTAAACATGGAAAAAAAATTACTGCAAGATATGATGTTAGCGATTTATATACTAATGGAATTCTTGACTTAGGTCAATTCTTCCAAAGGCTTGAAATGCAAGCCGGTATAAATGAAATCAGCCAACTCAAAATGGCACCGTGGGAAAATATCTTTGAAAATATCTCCATAGATAGATTTAAAGAAATGGGCAATAAAATATTAAAATCATTGAGAGTAGCGCTACTCAACCCGGTGACCCTAATAAATACAGAAAATGGAAAAGAAGCTATATTGTCTACATTCCATGATAAACCCATACAAGGAGGTCATACAGGCATTTCAAAAACCTTGGCCAAGGTCAAAGATATATTATTGGAAAGGGATGTCTAAAGATATGTCCGAATACATACGAAAATGTCAAAAATGTCAAACATCGAAAATAACAACACATACCAAAACTCCTCTTACACTGACAGAAACACCAACAAGTTCTTTTGACAGGGTAATAGTTGACACTATAGGCCCATTACCAAGATCTGAATATGGTAACGAGTATGTAGTTACGCTTATCTGCGATTTAACAAAATATCTTGTTGCCATACCGATCTCTAATAAAAATGCAAATACTGTCGCTAAAGCAATATTTGAATCTTTCATATTACAGTTCGGTCCGATGAAGACGTTCATTACGGACATGGGAACAGAATATAAAAACTCCATTATAAATGACTTGTGCAAATATTTAAAAATAGACAACATAACGTCTACAGCACACCACCACCAGACAGTTGGAACAGTAGAAAGAAGTCATAGAACTTTTAATGAATATATTCGTTCATACATATCAGTCGACAAAACTGATTGGGATGTATGGCTAAAATATTTCGTATACTGTTTCAACACGACACCTTCTATGGCACATGGCTATTGTCCATATGAATTAGTTTTTGGCAAGCAAAGTAATTTGCCACAATATTTTAATAACATTGATAAATTAATCCTCTTTATAACATAGAAGATTATGCTAAAGAAAGTAAATATAGATTAGAACAAGCTTATAAGAGAGCTAGAATTATGTTAGAACAACATAAGAGCAAAAATAAAGAATACTATGATAGGAAAATAATTAATTTCGAATTAAAAGTAGGAGATACAGTTTTATTAAGAAATGAAACTGGCCATAAATTGGATCCAGAATATTTAGGACCCTATTCAGTAATATCAATAGAAAATAATGACAATATTTTAATTAAAGATAATAAAAATAAAACACAAAAAGTTTAAAGGATAGGTTAAAAATTTTTATTGAATAATATTTCTAGTATGGCCATAGATAAGTAAATTACTATTATTATATCATTGTTATTGAAATAAATAACGTTTTTATGCATTTAAAAAAAAAAAAAAAAAAAAAATATATATATATATATATATATATATATATTAACTTACATTCAAACATTTTATTACTACAAATACATTTTAAAACTATATTTTTACCTTTTTACTATCTTGAATAACGAAAAAAAAAAAAAAAAAATGTTTAACTAAAAATTAACACTAAAATTAGATAAATAATCCTACTTATTAATTTAAAATAACTACATATATTACGTTATTTCTCAAAAGGAGGGAGATGTAGTATGCACATATATCGATGGTACACTGTATTTAATGTACCCAAATCAGTAACACTTTGTTGCTGTATAAACATAACACAAAACGGCAACAACACTTTGTCGTTGCATAAACACATTCAAACATACAATTTTAAGTACATTTCAAGTGCACCGAAATATGATCCTACAAGAATAAGACAGCGTCAGCATGTGCCCATGCATTGACCACTTAAGTATACATGTGCATAGCACACTCTGCCCGCAGCGACGTATCCGTCGCTTATATATATATAACGCTTATATACAAACAGCTGCGCTGCCACCATAAGCAGCGCACAGCCTTTTTGTAGCTTACGATATGTTTAAGCCGACATTGTTACGATCATTCTCAATAAAGCATTCGGAGCGATATTAACAGTCGCTCCGATCTCAAATAATAAATAAATATATTGAAGTATATTATTATATTATATAGTATTATATTATATTATGTATCATATTATGTATTGGCACACATGCAAATATGTAACCAAGAGAGAGTGGCTGTGGCTGGACCAAGTGTCAGCTTCGCACGAATACAGAATCGCGCAACCGTTTATGACAATAGATTATCAACGACTGATTAGCTAAGGCCGACAGCCAGACGCATGTGCAGCCGATCGCTGACATGCGTGCATTAAGAGCGCAATCAAAGCCTTTGTACATAAGATAAGAGATGCGCGCATAAGAGCTTAGTATGATAATAGAGATGCGCGTACAAGAATTTAACAGCGATGCCGAGTGGCTATTTGTGCTGATTTTGCTGCTGCTCCCGACACATCTCATATTGCAGATTTTGCAACTCATCTTTGGATTCCTTTTTTTCTAGTTTCATTGCTTTAAATTTATTTGTATCATGCAAATCAATTTGATTTTGTTTTTTATTATACCCTTCACAGGCCATATTGACTTTGTCATGCATCTGTAAAGCCTTATAGGAATGATGGGAGACCCCATAAACTATATACAAAAATGATCAGGACGAGCTCAGGAATTGATTTCCGTCCGTCCGTCCGTTCGTCCGTTCGTCTGTCCGTCTGTCTGTTTCGACACGATTTCCGGCCAAAATGCTGAACTGATCTTGATGAATCTTTCACAGATTGCTTAGATCATGTCGGGTTTGTTCACTATGAAAATTCATCCCGATCGGAGCATTCTACGATATAGCCACCATATAAATTTACCATATCAACACGATTTCCGGCCAAACTGCTAAACCGATCTTGATGAAACTTTCACAGATTGCTTAGATCATATCGGGTTTGGTCATTATGAAATTTAATCCCGATCGGCGCATTCTACGATATAGCCACCAAATAATTTACCATAAATTATAGGGGCATATCCAAGTTGTCCGCCATTCCTAAAGTCTTTGAAAAAATTATATGTTCTCAACTGCAACACACATGTAGTTCAATTATATCGCCTTATCAACACGGTTTTGTAAGGCGTAGATCTACTACAACTAATCTTCTTGAATTCATTTCGCTTGTTATCAAAGTGTTCCAGGAAAAAATGCAAACTGACGTTGTTTACACCGATTTTAGTAAGGCATTTGATTCTGTAAGTCATTCTCTGTTGCTTTACAAATTAAATATTATTGGATTTCCATCAAAACTCGTATTATGGCTTTCGGAGTACTTGTGTGGTTGAACACAAAAAGTAGTTTTTAAATCGTCGGTATCTAAACCTATTTTTGTTACCTCTGGTGTTCTCCAGGGTAGTCACCTGGACCTTTGCTATTTAATATGTTTATTAACGATCTTCCAGCTGTTATTACTAACTCCTATGTATATATGTTTGCTGATGATAGGAAGCTAGGTTTCACATATAATGACACTTCCCTGTGTAATTTACTACAGTCGGATTTGGGTGCATTGTCGGCCTGGTGTCGTTTTAACTTACTCAATTTAAATTGTTCAAAATGTAAAGTCATGTCTTTTTGTAGAAGTACCCCTCATACTGCTCACTACTTGCTTGATGCTTCACCACTTGACCCCGTGTTTGAAATCAAAGATTTAGGCATTATTCTTGATCCTAAATTAAAGATTGACGCTCATATTTTGTCCATGGTCAATAAGGCCATTAATGTCCTTGGCTTCATCAAGCGGTGGTCGAAAGAGTTTAATGATCCGTACACCACTAAAACGCTTTATACATCCCTAGTTCATCCCATCCTGGAGTATGGATCTTGTGTGTGGTCTCCACAATACTCGATTCACCAGGATAGAATTGAATCTGTGCAGAATAAATTTCTTCTATTTGCCCTTAGAAGTTTTAACTGGGTTACTGGAGTTGACTTACCCCCGTATTCAAGTAGACTCCTTTTGATAAATCTTCCCTCCCTGTTAAACCGTAGAACTATGCATGGAGTGTTATTTATTACTAACCTACTTAATGGTGAAATCGATTCATCAGATCAATTGAGTCGAATTAAATTTAATGTTAGCTCTTCACCTAACTTTTGACCCCTTAGCCTTGATCATTGCTCGAGCAACTATTTAATTCATGAACCATTTTAACAAACTCCAGTACTAAAAGATCGATCCTTTTTGCTTCATCTAATCGTTACCACTAATTACTAATCTAACGCTGATCTGATAGGGTTGTTCTAGGTTTTTCCCATTCCTCGCAATAAATGTTGGTCTACTCAATTTTTTATTGGATTTCCCAGAGCTTTAACTTTAACCTTTAATTATATTTTCAGATTTATATATTGTTCTATATTTACTTAATTTATTATTTAAATTTTTTTTTAATTTGATTAATAAATAAAAATAAATAAACTATAACTATCACCAAACTATTTAACAATATGTATGCTAGTATTAACAGAAAAACACTTAGTTACTTAAAAAAAAAAAATAATAATACAAAAAAATTTTCCTCAAAAGAAGTATAAATTTAATAAATTTTTAATATATTTTTTGTATTTCTTAATAGTTAATATTCAGTAGTAATACAGCAACCGCTCGATAACGTGATGCGTCTAAAACGTGAACTCATCAAAACGTGAACAACATTTTTTGTGCATTGACTATTCTAAAACGTGAACAAGGCGAGAAAGCTCTATAACATGAACAATAAACTTTTCAATGTTTACATTGAGCTCAAATAATTATTTCATTTTTTCTCGCAACAAAACTCACTCACTCACTCAAAAGTCAACAGCAGACTAAAAATGGCGTAAATTTTCACTTTTCTACAATCTGTACAACAATTCTAAAACGAGGATATTGATGTTGACATTGCGGATAATGACGTTTAACATAAGGACGAATAGAGTAGAATAGCCAAGAACGAATCGATCAAAACGATTTGAGTATTAGAGTATTATAAAAGCAGAAAACTCAAAAGAAAACAAGTGGAAACGTTGCAGTCGGACGCAACTCGATACCAGTATTAAAACATGTAAAATGAGGCCTGATTACAAAGGGGTACGGATGGGGCAGGGGTGTATGCTGCCTTAAAGATTCTCCGATGCAGATGGGGATGCCACCAACTATCTTCCTACCAAATTTGGTGACTCAAGCTGAAAGTTAGTAAGAGCTGTTGAAAGGGCCTGGGGGCAGTATGGCTGGGCGTGGCATCCAAGTTTTCATGCAGATCTTTGGGGAATGTCAATTGCTATCTTCATACCAAATTTGGTGACTCTAGCTCGAAATTGTTTAATGTGGGGAAAGGGAGGCTGGGGCGGTATGGGTGGGCGTGGAATCCAAAGTTTTGATGCAGATCTATGTGGAATGTCAATTGCTACCTTCCTTCTAAATTTGGTGACTCTAGCTCAAAGTTTGTAAAAAAAAGGGGAGAGGGGGGGGCTGGGGCGGTATGGGTGGGCGTGGCATCAGAATTTTTGCTGCAGATCTATGTGGAATGTCAATTGCTATCTTCATACCAAACTTGGTGACTCAAGCTCGAAGATTTTATAAAGTGGGGAAAGGGGGCTGGGGGTGGTATGGGTGGGCGTGGCATCCAAATATTTGCTGCAGAGCCATGTGGAATGTCAATTGCTACCTTCATACTAAATTTGGTGACTCTAGCTAAAAGTTTGTAAAAGTGGTGGGGAAAGGGGGCGGAATGGTTTGGCATGGTTCCAAAACTTTGGGGGTCCTGTCCAGCTACCTTCCTGCCAAATTTGGTGGCTGTAGCTCCACAACTCTGGAAGATACACTCATTCCCGTTTTTAACGAAGCGTTGGGGCGGATGGGGGCGGCTAGGGCAGTATTGGTGGGCGTCGCATCCAAACTTTTGATGCAGTTTTTGGGGGGTTATCATCACCTATCTTGGCACCAAATTTGGTGGCTATAGCTCCAAAACTATGGGAGATATAGGCTTTTCTGATTCAAGAATGCGGAGGGGCTGGGGCGGAATGGGTGGGCGTGGCCCAAAACTTTGATGCAGTTTTTAGGGGGTCGTTGCAAGCTATCTTCCTGCCAAATTTGATGGCTCTAGCTAGCTCCACAACTCTGGAAGATACACGCATTCCCGTTTTTGACGAAGGGTTTGGGCGGATGGGGCGGCTAATGCAGTATTGGTGGATGTGGCAACCAAACTTTTGATGCAGTTTTTGGGGGGTTATCATCACCTATCTTGGCACCAAATTGGTGGCTATAGCTCCAAAACTGTGGGAGATATAAGCTTTTCTGATTTTAATATGCGGGGGGGGCTGGAGGCGGAATGGGTGGGCGTGTCTCCAAAACTTTGGGGGTCGTTGCCAGCTACCTTCCTGCCAAATTTCGTGGCTGTAGCTCCACAACTCTGGAAGATACACGCATTCCCGTTTTTAACGAAGCGTTGGGGCGGATGGGGGCGGCTAGGGCAGTATTGGTGGGCGTCGAATCCAAACTTTTGATGCAGTTTTTGGGGGTCATCATCACCTATCTTGGCACCAAATTTGGTAGCTAATGCTCAAAAACTGTGGGAGATATAAGCTTTTTTGACTATAAATTGCGGGGGGGATGGGGGCGGAATGGGTGGGCGTGGCTCCAAAATTTTGATGCAGTTTTTTGGGGGTTGCTAGTAGCTATCTGCCCACCAAATTTGGTAGTTCTAGCTGTATAATTTATCGATTTGCCAGCCACCCAGTTATCGTAGAACCCCCATCTTGACACTTTAATTTACTATCCCATACATAAAGAGAATTGGAAAGTTTCAAGTCTCTAGCTTGAAGGGTGTGGAAAAAAGTTGCGAACATACAGACGGACAGACGGACGGAAGCCATGACGGACATTGCACAAACCCAATATACTCTTTAGCTTCGGTATCGAGTATAAAAACTCAAAAGAAAGAAGTGGAAACGTTGCAGTCGGACGCAACCGACTGCGGCAAACTCGATACCAGTATTAAACAAGTGGAAACGTTGCAGTCGGACGCAACCGACTGCTATATACTCGATACCAGTATTTAAAATGTTGAAGCCCATCCATGTGGGATGTCAATTGCTATCTTCATACCAAATTTGGTGACTCTAGCTCAAAGTTTGTATAAAGTGGGGAAAGGGGGCTGGGGGCGGTATGGTTGGGCGTGGCATTCAACTTTTTGGTGCAGATCTATGTGGGCTGTCAATTGCTATCTTCATACCAAATTTGGTGACTCTAGCTCGAAGTTTGTATAAAGTTGGGAGAGGGGGGCTGCGGGCGGTATGGTTGGTGTGGCATCCAAATTTTTGCTGCAGATCCTTGTGGAATGTCAAATGCTACCTTCATACCAAATTTGGTGACTCTAGCTCAAAGTTTGTATAAGTGGGGTAAGGGGGGCTGCGGGCGGTATGGTTGGGCGTGGCATCCAAATTTTTGCTGCAGATCCTTGTGGAATGTCAAATGCTACCTTCATACCAAATTTGGTGACTCTAGCTTGAAGCATGTAAAAGGTGGTGAAAGGGGGGCTATGGGGCTTGGGGCGGTATGGGTGGGCGTGGCTTTCAAATTTTTGCTGCCGATCCATGTGGGATGTCAATTGCTCTCTTCATACCAAATTTGGTGACTCTAGCTCGAAGTTTGTATAAAGTGGGGAAAGGGGGGCTGGAGCGGTATGGTTGGGCGTGGCATCCAAATTTTTGCTGCAGGTCCTTGTGGAATGTCAAATGCTACCTTCATACCAAATTTGGTGACTCTAGCTCAAAGTTTGTATAAGGTGGGGAAAGGGGGGCGGAATGGATGGGCTAGGCTCAAAACCTTTGATGCAGATTGTTGGGGGTCGTTGCCAGCTATCTTCCTACCAAATTTGGTGGCTCTAGCTCCACAACTCTGGAAGAAACACGCATTCCCGTTTTTTACGAAGCGTTGGGGCATCTGGGGGCGGCTAGGGCGGTATTGGTGGGCGTGGCATCCAAACTTTTGGTGCTGTTTTTGGGGAGTCATCATCATCGAAAATTGTAAAAATGGGGAAAGGGGGCTGGAAGCGGTATGGGTGGGCTTGGAATCCAAGTTTTGCTGCAGATCTTTGTGAAATGTCAATTGCTATCTTCCTTCCAAATTTGGTGACTCTAGCTCAAAGTTTGTAAAAAGTGGGGAAAGGGGGGCTGGGGTCGTATTGGGTGGGCGTGGTATCCAAAGTTTTGCTGCAGTTCCTTGTGGAATGTCAATTGCTATCTTCATACCAAATTTGGTGTGTCTAGCTCGAAGTTTTTATAAAGTGGGGAAAGGGGGGCTGGGGGTAGTATGGGTGGACGTGGCATTCAAATTTTTTGCAGATCCATGTGGAATGTCAATTGCTATCTTCATACTAAATATGGTGACTCTAGCTAAAAGTTTGTAAAAGGTGGGGAAAGGGGGCGGAATGGGTGGGCGTGGCTCCAAAACTTTGATGCAGTTTTTTGGGGGTCGTTGCCAGCTACCTTCTTGCTAAATTTGGTGGCTCAAGCTCCACAACTCTGGTAGATACACGCTTTCCCGTTTTTGACGAAGCGTTGGGGCGGATGGGGACGGCTAGGGCAGTATTGGTGGGCGTGGCATCCAAACGGACGGACACCATGACGGACATTGCACAAACCCAATATACTCTTTACCTTCGGTATCGAGTATAAGCATAGTGCCGCGTAGTTAATTTTGGCTATGCCAAGACTATGATACCCTTCACACAGCCAAATCAATGCTCCCCCTCTTATTTATGTTTCTGTGCAGTTGTTAATTTTTCGCTCCTATTTTTACTCATGAGCGTCATTTACTTGTTCGTGTGCGACAACAAGTGCACGACAGCAACAACAATTGATAGTACGATATGGTCAATTTGTATGGTGGCAATGTCGTAGAATGCTCCGATCGGGATGAAATTTCATAGTGAACAAACCCGACATGATCTAAGCAATCTGTGAAAGTTTCATCAAGATCGGTTCAGGAGTTTGGCCGGAAATCGTGTTGAAACAGACTGACGGACAGACGGTCGGACGGACGGACAGACGGAAATCAATTCCTGAGCTCGTCCTGATCATTTTGGTATATAGTTTATGGGGTCTCCCATCATTCCTTTAAGGCGTTACAGATTCATGACAAAGTCAATATACCCTGTGAAGAGTATAAAAAGAGCAGTTTGGACTGCAACTGCCAAATAACTTGGTAGCAACGTTGTATTAAAAATTCGCCAACGAGCGGTCAATATATATTATTTTGTTTAACAGCACTGCTTACATAATTCTACAGCTCTGACACACTGATTTCTTAGTTAAAGTTAAGTTGAGAGTAAACGCATACATTCCTTAATTTAAGTTACGTTAAGTTAAGTAAAGTTAAGTTAAGAGTAAATGGGCCTTAAGCGCGCCGATCATGCTCCTTTATTGTTGCTCATTTACGTTCACTCTCTATTTTATGTGCGCGCTTTGCATGTAAATCGTAAGGTTAATAACCCTACCTCCTCCGCACACACACTAAATTAAAGCTAAAGCCAATCAATACACAATTCACTTAACTGCAGCCTCTTAGATATGTTTTAAAAGATACCCTGAACCCGTGTTGGATTATTAGTTTTCACAGAGTTATCCATAGCTTAAACTCCTATTTTAACATTTTCTTAATTAGAGATTATTACCTTATCGATACCATATGTATATCGGAAACCAGAATAGTTATCGATAGTTCGAAATGAACTTGATATGCCTATGGCTTAGGAGAAGTTAAGTTCCAATTTGAAGTCTCTAGGTTTCATAGTCTTTGAGATCGACGCGTTGATACATACGGATGGACGGACGGACGGATGGCCAGGCAGACAGACAGACATGGCTATGTGGACTCAACTGTTGAAGCTTATTAAAGGGGTCGGAGATGCTTCTTTCTGCCTTTTACATACTTTTGCACAAAATCATTATGGCTTTTTCTACTCATTTCAGGGTATAAAAATAACTGTGAGAGCAAAAAATTTGTTGTTGCTGTTTTTGTTTTTCGGCTTATCGTAAGTCGCTGTATCGACGCACGAAATTGGTTTTCTATGTTTCGAAGCAATTGCAACAACAAAGGAGGACTAAGAGCAATGCGATTGGCTCAAGATTATAAAATGTGATATTGTTCCGCAGATGAGATCAAATCACATTAATAACTGTTACTCTTTTAGCTCTCAGGGAATTTTCAAATTTTTTATTTAACTACGCTAAGATAACTGCATGTTGTTGTTGCAGCATGGCTCTGTACCCATCCTACCTTGTGTTTTCTAATGCCAGATTTATTTGAAAAACTGCCAAACACGAATTCAGGCAATCATCTCACTATCCAGGAAACATAAATACAAAATTTATTCTTCCATAATCAAATTTTATTCAACTTCAAAACTTAACAAGTAGAAACGTTGCAGTCGGACGCAACCGACTGCGGCATACTCGATACCAGTACAGATGTAGATTACAAGATTTTTTTAAAATTTGTAACTTCAAAATTATCTAGAATTATGTATAGCATAATTATATATAAAACTAACCTAACTTCGCCGCTCGAATTTGCTCCCGATTAATAATTTCAATCGGTATCCAGGGAACACCACGTGGAGGCCATCACGACTGTAATGGGGCTCTTATATAATTGTAAGAGCCTTCGAGTCGACTTGAAATAATTTATCAAAAATCATTTCCATGTTCCCCACTTAAAATTACCTTAAATTTTTTTTTAATTTTTGCAACAAATATATACATATGTGAAAAAATAAAATAATAAATACGTAATGCTTAAAACAAAATAAATAAATAACAGATAAAAATTTGTAAATAATAAAAATATGTAAATAAATAAAATAAATATATATGAATAAATAAAATATCAAACACTTAAAATTACCTTAAAGTTTTATTTTTGCAACAAATATATACATATGTGAAAAAATCAAAATAAATAAATACGTAATGCTTAAAACAAATAAATAAATAACAAATAAAAATATGTAAATAAATAAAATAAAAATATATGAATAAATAAAATATCAAACATAAATATTAATACAAACAAAAACAATTACTCTTCAATAATAAGCTCTCAAGGTTTACCGAAATCCCGCTATGATGGCTATATATTGTTTCATAAGTTCGCGCGTTGACCCTCCCATTAGAAATATTTGAAAATGCCCAGTCAATATGGGTATCGGACTTGGTGGTTGGTAAATTTAAATCGAGAAGTGAATTATAATTTATTGAGCGTAAAAAGTTATAAACCCTACTGCTACTTCCTGAATGAGCTCGCAGACATAAGTTAAAGTCCCCCAAAACTAAGGTATTGCTTCTTAAAAAAGTGAATTGATTGAATAAGTTCTCAAATTCTGTTTCAAATTTGCGCAATGGATAAGACGGACTTTTGTACACTACCAGAACCCCCAAGGACTTATATTTAAACAACGCGTACTCAAAGACATGTGAACCCGAAAAATTCTGACCCGTCGAACAAAGACTTACGTGTTGGTATAATTCATTTTTAATAAAAACAATAATTCCTCTTTTTGGTCGATTTCTTGGATTAGGTGTGCAATCTAGTCGCACGACTGTTGAAAAGTCATTTAGTTCATATGTTTCGTGTGAGTATGTGCAAGCCTCAACAAAACATAGAATAGAAGATTGTAACATTAGTTGATCGGACGAAATATCACTAAAATGGCAATGCAGACTTTCCGTATTATGGAAAATTAAATTAAATTCAGAAGAGTTAAGTATAATATCGAAATGCGTCTTAAGAAGTTTTTCGGAGCGTAAAGTTTGAAGTTCCTGATTTACAGCCGAGCCTGCATCAGGTTTTGGTGGATAAAATTCACCGATTATGTACAAACCAGACGCATTGGTTGCTCTACTACATGCCACATATAATGCTTCTCGGCGCATTTTGCTACAAGTGTGGACAACCACTTTGTTATATGTTGCACCCTGACTCTTATAAATAGTAATAGCTTCTGCAGGTACTACAGGAATTGTTCGCGGTCAATAGTTATTTGCTCGTTGGAATGGTATTGAAAACTTTTAATAGTCTTCTGAACTGGTGTCCAAGAAGTTTCTTGACGATGTGAGCACTTAGCTCGAGCATTAACTCCTACACTTTCTTCTAAAAATTTTATCCACAAAATTGATGGTGTGGCTGATCTGAATCCTACTTCCATTAATGTTCCTGTTGCTCCGTTAACTAATCCATCAGCAGTGTCTACATTAACCGTCACCATATACTTTGCTGTGGTTTTCAAAATGAGAGAATAGGGTAATCCCTGCGTTTGGGAAGTTTTAAAATCCTGAATAGACTCAAGAATTCGACTCTTGGCGGAGTCATTTAAATGTGCGGCTTTTACAAAATCTCTAGCGTTTGAAATATGTTGGTCAGTTGTAATTGAGTTAAGCTTTGTTGTATTGAAACTATTAACTTCGGCGTTGGTTTCAAAAAGATGAATGACATCATCTGGAACTTGGTCAATTCTACAAATCCTGTTTTTAAATAAATCTACGTCCTCTGTCGACATTTGACCAGATGCCATGTTGTTGAGAGCTATTGCGAAAGGTTGATCATTTCGCTGCCGCATTATCTCTGTAAGTTCAAAAACTTAAAGCATCCCCAAAGAGAAGACCCAAATAAGGCACTATAAGGGTTATGCGACTCGGAAGTGGATTGAAATATCCATCTATCTCCTATCGGACGTAGTTGTCTAAGATCGCCGAAAACGATCACTGAAATTCCTCCAAATGCAGATTCACGGTTGTTGAAAATTTGCTTAAGACGGGAGTCTATAAACGAAAACATCTTTGATCCTACCATTGAGATCTCATCTATGATTAAAACTTTAAGATCAATTAGAATTGATCGACGACTATTAAGCAAATCTGCACCCAATTCTTTAAAAGCGGACCCAGACTGGTTAATGGGAAGAGAAAACATAGTGTGAAGTGTGGAACCATTGATTCCAAAAGCAGCTTTACCAGTTGGAGCACACAATATGACTTTTGCCGAAGTTGGATCACATCCAGGTTTACTATTATAAAATGAAGTTAAGGACTGGTAAAGTGCTGATATAAGACGACTCTTCCCAACGCCAGCACCCCCACCAACAAACTCATGGAAAACGTTCTTCATATTAGCGTTATGAAGAACATGAGAAAAAAAGTTTTTTGCTTTAAATTTAATGATTTACGAGATCTGCTAAATTTTCTGGGGATATGAGTGGAGGAAGCTTAATAAGCCGGACGTTATCTGTTTCTTCAGAGGTGTTATCATTGGCATTCAAATTAAGGACATTCATTTGAGAACTTATTTCTGGGAAAGCTAGAACTCTAAATTCTTCATCAAGAACCACTTGATTTTCTAAATTTTCTTCTATATCTTCACCCTCTACAGCATCCCTAAGCGCGTCTTCTAGCATAGTTGGTCTTTCTCTAAATACGTCGTAGTTGTCACGTTCGTTGTTTATACGGCTCTCATGTTCCCAGTAGTATGCCTCACAATTCCTGTCAACTAAATCGCATTGCTCTTGCCTCCAATGTGAAAATAACATCACTAACTCTCTAAAGTGGTTTTGTCTATCCTTGTGAAGGCTAAAATTCCTATATCTAATTATGCGTGACTTGGACCTTCTTTTAATAAAACCACTTCCATCTAAAAGCGGAAAAGATTCGGAACCCACGACCTCATTTTCTTCGTCATCGTCGCTATCAATATTATGGCGGGACACTCTACAAATTTTGCTATAATTATAGTTTGCGGCAAAATCAGCTAAGGAAATATTTTCAAGATCATAAGGCCGCTGTACATAATGATCTAACAGACCAACTGTAAAAATGTCTGTGGAGTTTTGGGCTAAATTTTGAAGTTGTTGCTTGGGCCGAAGCATTCTAACTCTATTTTCGGGAAGTACTGTGTTGATATAAACATCACCATTACTGGTCTCGGACATACGCAACCCCATACAACAGTACACGGCTTCCTGAGCGGAAATCTCAGTGCCAGAAATGAATTTATGCCCAATGTGTTGCAACTTTTGCTTAATTGTGTAATTGTGGCGCTGTTTAATTTCATCCACGGCATCGCGCATTAATTTAGAAATCCCTCTCTGTGATTTATTAATATAATTAATAACATAACTGCAACATGCATAAGGATCTAATATAAACTGAATGTCAATATTAGCTCTTTGCATCGCAAGAATATGTTTGTTGTAGGCGTTTACTTTTATTGCGTTAAAAGAACGCTTAAGGAATATTTGTGGCTTCTTTAAACCAGACCTAATTGCCATTATGTATTGCTCGTAAGTGAGGTTGATTTGATCGTGAGCTAAGAAATCATCAAAGGTGTCAATGTCGGCAATGTATCACGATCAAAAGGAAAATTTAACAAATTTTGAATAGATTGAAGATTTTTGCGATGTGAAGTACCGAGATCACTTTCGGACAAAGGAAAAAGAATTTGTGTTTGAGGCATTGGAGGATATGGAATACCAAAGCGGCATATGCGGGACCCCCTTATTTCCCGCATGCATGAACGCCCATGATTATGCTTTTGGTATTCAATATACTGGCTAAGATCAACATTTGTCACATCTGTAGTGACAAATTGGTTGATAAAGTCTATTACCGGTGGAATAGACCTGTCTCTACTTTCATCGTCTTTAAAGTTAATTTTTGGGGCACCTTTAAGCCAAAACATACCGTGGATGTGAGGGGAACCTCTTTGTTGGAATTCAACTCGCCAATAATATCTGATAACTGGATGACATCCAAAAATCCCGCCCTCTTTTTTCATAAGTTTTAAAATCTGTCTATAACGAAAGTCGAAATACCGAGCACATGTCACCGGATCGGCTCTGATCAGCCTTGCTTTTTCAGCAAATTGCAAAGCGATTGCACTATCTTCGGATATGTGCTCCTTATCAACATTTCGCTTCAACAGAACTAACAGCAGTCGGCCGACAGTCTGTGTAGGGGGACTAAGTAGGGGTGGTGATCGACCAGTCGATCGCGGAGTGTGGTGCCCCGCTTCTACTCCGTAACTGCCAGACTGCCGGTAGTGCAACTTATACCTCCTCGTGGTGGCTGCTGGTAACAGGGTCCTGTGTAGGTCATGTCTCTGGCAGGATACCTGGCTAAATTAAGTTGGGCGAAAGAGAGTAAACTCTTTTTAATAAAATCCCCAATCTAATGGTGGAACAGCATATGCCAGGAGATGCGTGGCTAGGGGGTGCCTAGTTGCTAGTATGCGGACTTGGGGTATGGTGGCGCGGCCTCATTTTAATCTGCCACACTACGGTACGGCACGGCGTAGTGTTTACCGGTTGCCATCTTACTCGTGGGATCAAAATGAACGATTTACAAAACAAAAAAACCGATGTTGAAGAGGAGAGTGGCCCCCAGGGACACAAAACAGAGGTGGCAACACCTCAAAACGAGCAACACCAACGCGGTAGTGCCTCAGTGGTGGACCTGACACCACAAGGCACAAGCACACCAACCACCGACAGTGTTGTAGGCCCTACACTGCCTAAACTGAGCGGCGCTGGCAAGAAGCGACTGGCTTTCTTTCTGCGGCAGGGGCTTAGCAAAGAAGAGGCTTACTCCAGAGCTAGGACCCCAATGGAGAAGAAAGGGGAAACAGCATGCCCAAAACGCCAGCGGTCCACAAACCACAGCTCAGAGGTAGTCGCCACTAAGAAGATGAGGGATGACATGCCCTCCACCTCTAAGGCTGCAGGCAAGGGTAATGAAAGGCAGCCCTCTGCCTCACATCACCCAGCCAAGGCACAGGTGCATAAGGAGCGTGGCTCTATTCCGGTTAGGGGGACAACAGGTACCCAGGCCGACAAGAAACAGCAAAATGCTAAAATAAATGAGGCTGGTATAGGAGTGAAGTTGGCGGTATTAGCAAGGGACTACCCAACAACGGCCCTAACGACCGCGCAAATGGACTCCATATCAGCCGCTATTGAAGACAAAGTGCTGGAGCTGATGGATGGGCAGATACAACCGGCCTTCCTTGGCTCTACCTACAAAGCTGGGTATCTAGCACTTCACTGCAAGGACTGCGTTACAGCGGAGTGGGTGAAGGCGACGGTGGTCAAAATGACGCCGTGGGACGGCGCCACACTCTGGTCGACAGAGGAATCAAAGATTCCTCACCCCAGAATTGTGGTCGGCTACTTCCCCAAGTCTGCAGCCATGGAGACAGGCAAGGTCCTCAACTTTTTACAGGCACAAAACAAAGGCCTAAACACCTCGGCCTGGAGGGCCCTAAAGAGAGTGGAAAAGGGCTCAAACGCCATGCTTGTGCTAGCCGTTGACCAAAAGTCGGCAGCCACAATTGAGGTAACGAAGGGAAGGATGAACTTCCGCCTTGGCCAAGTTACTCTCAGAATAAAAAGTGATGATACTACAGAGGATGAGCTCATCAAACAAGTCAGCGTTATGGAGATTGAAGAGAGTAGTTTAAGCTCTCCAAATGTCTCCGGTGCTGATCCGCCGCCAAAATAAGATGTTTGCAGGCAAACCTTCACCACGCTAAGGCGGCGACGGCTGAAATCAGCAGTAGGTTTGCTAGCAACACCAAGGACATCGGGCTTCTACAGGAGCCCTGGTTCTTCAAAGGTCGCATTAGAGGCCTAAATACCAAAAACACACAGGTAATATATGATAGGAAAGCGGCCAAACCTAGGGCAGCAATTATCATTAACACTGACATAAGATTTCTGCCTCTCACAGAATTCATAGACACCGACACAGTGGCCATACTACTGGAACTGGAAATCGAAGGGGGTAAGAAAGAGGCTGTTCTGGCCTCGGCTTACTTCCCTGGTGACTCCGAAGCTGTTCCAACGGATACTATCAGATCTTTAGTGGAGTACTGCAGAACACACCGGAAAGACCTGATAGTTGGATGCGATGCAAATGCTCACCACCTAGCATGGGGAAGCACAGACACGAACAACAGAGGTGAGTCTCTCTTAAACTATCTTATATCAACTAACTTATCAGTAGCAAATAGGGGAATGAACCAACTTTTGTTAATTCTATAAGGAAGGAGGTTTTAGATCTAACACTGGTTTCTGACAGGGCCATAGACTTGGTGAAAGAATGGAGAGTGTCCGAGGAGGCCTCAATGTCTGATCATAGACACATTCTCTTTGACCTTGAGGGACCGGTGAGGAGCGTTGTGCTCTACCGCAGCCCAAAAACCACTAACTGGACGAAATACTCCGAAATCCTTACAGGAAAATTATCGGGTAATAGACCACAAATAACGAATACTGAGGAGCTAGAAAGGGCAGTTAATACCCTGACGCACGATCTAGTCTCAACCTTCAATGACTGCTGCCCACAAAGGGCTAAGACCTCTAGCAAGAGGGTCCCCTGGTGGAATTCACGACTTGAAGAATTACGAAGAGAAGCTAGGACAGAGTTCAACAGGGCCAAAAGGTCCAACAATTGGGATCTCTACAGGACATCCTTAACTAATTACAATAGGGAGTTAAGGAAATCCAAGAGATCCTCATGGAGGAATTTCTGTGAAGATCTTAGGGACATACCCTCAACTGCAAGGGTCCATAGAGCCCTATCAAAAGCCAGTGGAGGACCGATTGGGACACTGATGGGCCCGAACGGTGTATACACCAGTGACTCACAGGAAACTTTAGAGGTTCTTCTAAAATCTCACTTTCCTGACTGTTCATTCTGTAGCACAGAGGGAGACCCTGACACAGAAGAACTGAGGCACACAAGAATCATAGACCCAATAATAAAAAACATAGTTAGCTACGAAAGGGTAGAATGGGCAATTAACTCCTTCAAATCCTACAAATCCCCTGGTCCAGATGGCATATTTCCAGCCATGTTATCAAAGGGCAAAGGGATCATCATTAGGAAAATGATTCCTATATATCGAGCCAGCCTTTTGCTGGGATATATTCCAAAGACCTGGAGAGCAGTAAAGGTAATATTCATTCCTAAGGGCGGGGACAAGCCACCATGCTCTCCCAAATCATACAGACCAATCAGTCTCTCCTCTTTCATGCTAAAGACCATGGAGAAACTGATAGACTGCTACGTCAGAACTGACATTTTAGAAGCCAACCCGCTTCACAAACTGCAATTCGCCTACCAGAAGGGTAAATCCACGGTGACGGCACTGCATCATTTGACAACTGACATAGAAAAAGCAATTGACGCAAAGGGGGTCGCCCTATGCGCCTTCATGGACATAGAGGGTGCCTTCGATAATGCAAACTTTGACTCAATGAGCCGGGCTCTGACAAACAGGGGGGTAAACCCTAAGGTAGTAGCCTGGGTGAAGGCAATGCTATGCCGCAGACTGATAAAGGCCGATCTTGGACTTGCCTCGGCTAGCATACATGCCTCAAAAGGCTGCCCACAGGGTGGTGTTCTATCTCCTTTACTGTGGTCACTCCTAGTAGACAACTTAGTTCTGTCTCTCAATGCAAACGGATGCAAAACGATAGGATATGCAGATGACATATCCGTAATCATCAGGGGCAAAGATGAAGGATCCTAGCAGACCTCATGCAACGTGCTCTCGATCAAACGGTAACATGGTGCACCTCAGAAGGGCTCTCTATCAACCCTAGTAAGACCATCATAATCCCGTTCACCAATAAAAGGATTCTAAAATTCCCAGACATAAAGGTTAGTGGCACAGTTGTGACTCTGAGTACAGAGGTAAAATATCTAGGGGTAACTCTGGATAGCAAACTCACTTGGAACGCACACCTGAGAGCAGTAACCACAAAGTCAACTCGATCTCTCTGGGCTGTCAAGCAGATGCTTGGCAAATCATGGGGGCTTTCTCCACGAATGGCCCACTGGGCGTACACCCAAATGGTAAGACCAATGATTCTGTACGGGGCGGCAGTATGGTGGGAAAAAGCCACACAAAGCACCGCTATCAATAAACTCAACAAGGTACAAAGGCTAGCTTGCCTAAGTATCACAGGGGCACTGAGAACGACCCCGACAGCAGGTCTGGAAGCAATTCTAAACCTAACTCCCTTACACCTAGCTATAGAGGAAGAGGCTGTAAAGCAGGCTCTGGGGCTCTATGTAGGTAACAAATACCAGAAGGGCAACCTTAGAGGACACCTAGGTATATTGAATAGGTAGAGGACATCCTTGATAAAACAAAAACCCTAGACCAAATACAAACCATCCATAGTTTCACGAAAAATTACAAGGTCATTTTTCCAACAAGAGAGCAATGGACTTCAAATCCATCTTGGCTAAATGACGATGCACAAAATTGGTTCACAGATGGATCCAAGACAGCATCAGGGTAGGAGCAGGCATAGTGGGTCCTCGCACACACATCTCTCTCTCACTTGAGGCCGAATGCACCGTTTTCCAGGCGGAGCTCTTCGCTATTTTACAGGCGGTATATAGACTGAATAGCAGACGATTGGTAGGAGTTAACATTCGTATACTCTCCGATAGTCAAGCAGCTCTTAAAGCACTAACAGCTATAGCTATAGCTCAAACTTCATACATGAATGTCACCGTGAGCTAAATGCACTGGCAACCAATAATAGAGTTTCTCTGGTTTGGGTCCCAGGACATGAAGGTCACTCAGGTAATGAGGCCGCGGATGTAAGGGCTAAATTAGGAGCGGAAGCCCCGTTTATAGGCCCAAGTCCAATGTTTGGTTATTCAAACAACAAACTCAAATCTGACATACACAATTGGTTAGAAAAAAAGAAAATAATGCACTGGAACAATCTAGAGGGTCTTAGGCACTCAAAAAGATATGTTTGCCCTGATGCAGCAAGAGCAAAGGTAGCTCTATCCTTAAACAGATCACAACTTAGGTCACTTTGTGGGGCGTTAACAGGCCACTTTCCCTGCAACGACCATCTACATAAGATGGGCCTTGCTAGAAACAGAACTTGTAGATTCTGCGAAGAGGATGTTGAATCAATGGAACACCTAATCACAAACTGCCCCGCCCTGGCACGTAATAGAGCAAAGCTGTTAGGCAACTACACTCTCAGAGAGGAAGACCTGATGCATATCCCACAGACTGGTCTGACTCAGTTCCTGAGAACATTAAAAATGAACTAGTGGTAAGGGGGCACAATAGATCCTTGTGGGTCGCAGTGCCGAAGGGCGCAAGCCCACCCTCGTTCGACATTACATTACATTACAACAGTTCACCCCACCTAGTTTCAGCAGCCGACAGAGTGATAAAAAAGGTTGGCAAATCAAATTGTCTTATCTTTGCCATTACCTTTTTTTTTTCACTTTCCCAGTGAGCTGGAGATGAGCGAATACCCTTTAAAACCCGATAGCCTTCATCATGAAGAATTAAATTACTAACTAAATCAGCATTAAGTGCATGGGCTGCAGTTGTGCAGCGAGGAGCAGTGTGTTTTCGCAGGCATATTGAAGTATTACTTCTAATGTGGATCATTTCCAACTTTTTATAATTATAAAATATTTTATCGGTTCTACAACCTCGTCTATCATAATTTCTAAGCTCAGATCTAACAATAGTAGTGAAACTTTCTAAGCACATTCTTTTTTGCCAGCAAATAAAGTCGGAAAAGACAATTCTTCTGCATCCTCATCTCCAATCATGTCAAGGGGCGTTGGCCTTCGCCGGGGGCCATTTGAATTCTTTGCATATTCACCTGATCTGCTTGAATGTCATCTAACAATGTTTCTTGCCCACCTGGATTTAGCTGCTCTTCTTCTATGTCTTGTTGGGCCTCCTGATTCTCAGTATTTAAAGCGATTTGATCGAATACAACTCTGTCCTCATTAGTTGCAAAGAATGGCATATTGTTAGGTGCAGTTGAAAGTGAGGACATTATTTGTTCATTAATAGAAATATTATGCTTCTGATAAAGCTCAGTGGAAACTAAAAAGCGCATTGCATCAATAATTTTAAAAGGTCTAATTGTTTCAGCCATGAAATCATGGTTATATTCCAATCTACGTTTGAGGTGGAGCTGAACAACCTCAGCTTCATGAAAAGCTCTTGGGAGAGAGGTGACGACATTGGCGGTAGGAATGGGAACATTCACAATAGCTCCTTTAATTGCACTTTGACGCTCATGCCCTAATGACTTAATTATCATAAATGGAAGACGTGGAGAAATTAGTCGTTCTTCTAAGGGAGTCAAATCCTTTAAGCATTGGGGAAGGATTGGGAAATCTAGGCCATTAGTAATGGAATTTTTTGGCAGCCTACCTGATTTTATAGTGCGACTGCATGACTTACAAAACTTGTAGGTACTATCTTCAGAAGGAAATTCTCTCGATAAAAACAAAATCTGTGCACTATATGAATTTTTTTCTTCAATATATTGAGATCTAATCTTGTCCACTTGATGTGGAAACCAAAGCCCCTTGCAGCAAAGGCAAAGTTGGTCAGGCCTTGTTTAACTATTTTATTAAAAGCACTTATTTTGGAATCTAATTGACAATGGGCTGATCGGGGATTATTCTCTTGCTCTAGCTCACTAGGCTCTTGCGCGGCTGCTTCTCTTGCTAGTCTCGTTGCATTTTTCCTATTAGCTGAATTTCTGCTCTGCTCAGCTAGCCTACGCAAACGATTGCTACGTATCCGAGCTCTCTGAGCTCTATTTTGCTCTCGCATCAAAATACTAAGCTCAAGCTCCTGTCGGCGTAAGGATCTAGCCAGCCTTCTACGAATCTGTTCATAAACTCTGTTATGTTCGTTTTGTCTACGCGTTCTCCTACGGGAACTGTCCACCACTTGCTCCCCCTGTCGTATTAGTAAATTGGTCCGTCTTCGTGCTCGTTGAATTGTATTTTGCATCTGTTCGCTTGTCCTTATATCGTCGTTTTGTCTCCTAACTGACCGACGCGAACTGTCAACCGTTTGTTCGGCTTGCCGAACTTGCATATTTGTACGTCTCCGTGCTCGTTGAATTGTATTTTGTCCCTGTTCGTTTATCCTTATATCGTCGTTTTGTCTTCTAGTAGCCCGACGCGATGTGTCTACCACTTGTTCGGCCTGCCGAACTTGTCTATTCGAACGTCTTTGTGCTCGTTGCGTTGTGTTATGTGATTGTTCGATTCTCCTAATACTAACATTTCCTCTCCTTACTGCCCGACGCGAACTGTCAACCGTTTGTTCGGCTTGCCGAACTTGTATATTTGTACGTCTCCGTGCTCGTTGAATTGTATTTTGTCCCTGTTCGTTTATCCTTATATCGTCGTTTTGTCTTCTAGTAGCCCGACGCGATGTGTCTACCACTTGTTCGGCCTGCCGAACTGTCTATTCGAACGTCTTTGTGCTCGTTGAGTTGTGTTTTGTGATTGTTCGATTCTCCTAATACTATCATTTCCTCTCCTTACTGCCCGACGCGAACTGTCAACCGCTTGTTCGGCTTGCCGAACTTGCATATTTGTACGTCTCCGTGCTCGTGAATTGTATTTTGTCCTGTTCGTTTGTTCTTATGTCGTTGATTTGTCTCCTAGTTGCCCGACGCGAACTGTCCACTGCTTGTTCGGCTTGCCGAACTTGTGTATTTGTACGTCTGCGTATTTGGTTTATCGTATTCTGTCTCTGTTCGATTCTTCTTATTTCTGTATCTTGCCTGCGAGCTGCTCTTCGGACAGTGTTTGTTGATTGTTCAGCAATTCTGTAGTCCTCGTCGTTTCGACGAATTCTTTGGGATTCTGCATTTAAACTTAATTCTCTTTCTACATATTCAACATTTTCACGGACAATTCTAGTTCTAATTGCCTGCGCTCGCAATCTTTGTGATGCAGTCACCCTAGTCAAACGCGGCATTTTAAATTTGTCAGTTGGAGAATTAAAATTAAAAACCGTGAAATATATAATTTTTGATATTTTATATAAAGCTGCAAACGTAAAAGTTTATTAAAAAACTTTAAATATCGAATTTACCGATATTTGTTTATATGTAAAATTGAATAATTCTTAACTTGAATGTTAATATATTATTTATATATAAGTATATATTTTATTTATAAAGGCACTAAATATAATTATAAATTATATATAATATAATTCAAATATTTTGCATAAATAATCGGTATAATTGATGTGTAAAATGCACACAAGACTGCGACGCTAAGTTGGCACGCTTGCCAATTGATTGCAAAATAATTTAAGATATATTAATATATTTGTATGTAAATGAAAGTTATATATGAAAGTTATAAGTGTATAAAAAGTAGAATTAGAATATTAACTTATCTTTTAGTTATTAATTAAAATTAAACAGAACTTGAATCGACCGATTAAATCGCGTTGTCAAATTATGCAAATGGCGTAAAAAAGTAAAATAAGTTGAAAATTTATAACAAATAAAGAAATAATTTAATTAAGTAGTCTTAAAAAGACTTCTTAAGTGAATACCGTGTGCAGCAGACCGCTGCTGTGTATCCACTTTAAGACGCTACATATAAACAAACATATGTATGTCAACACACACAATGGCACTGTTCACTGTATTCACTTGCGATTATTTAATTTAAAATGTCTCACAGTTATAAACAATTTCTGAAGCTATGTATATTTAATTAAAAGTAATGGTTTTTTTTTAATAAATAGAAAGAATAAGTTTAATATTGATTTGCAAAATATGATGCGTTCGATTAAAGCGTTCGTTTCAAATTGAGTAAAAAGAGAGCAAAGACACATACACGCAAAAAGTAACGGAACTAACTAATTTTGAGTATAGCGTTTGCGTTGCATTTCTATGTATTGGTGTAGTTAGCAGCCAAACAAATCAAATTTTAATTTACTGGCAACTCTGGCAATTCAACTACTACTAACCACAGACTACATATGATTAGAATTCCACTTACTGGCAGCACTAAATTTTGCGTAATTTGGAGCCTTGGAATTAAGCGTTCCATTCAAATTGAGCAAAACCAGAAAGTAAATAAAAATTCGCGCAAAACATAAGGCACTTACACTTTTGAGCATTGCATATGCATGCATTTCCGTGCGTAGGTGTATCTTATCTGGCAACGCTTAAAAATATGCCAAAACGAGTGCATTATGTATATGTATATGCGATCAAGCAAAACACATGTTCACAAAAACGATAGTGATCCGAAAAGTGTTCTGCCCCAGCCCATAGTTTCAAATATATGTAAGCTGTGCTCATTTTTGTAATCCTAACGCAATCGCGATATTTGCATATTTATACAATTTAAGAGACATACAGCGCCATCTAGTTTCTAAACGGACCCAAGTGTTTACCTATCAATTGATAAGCTGCAAAAGATCAAGCTAGATGGCGCTAAACCCTATTTGATAAGGATTAGCAGTCAGCTTTTTATAGTAAATCCTTAGCTAGGAAAACTTACGTTACGTTCAATTAAATGAATATTGATATTCAGGTATTTCCAATTCAAAGAGGTGGTGGCTAGGGGCAAAGGTTGTTGTGTGGGCTGCGATTTTTTTACGCAGATCTTGGAAAAAATCATCTAAGTTTGCACCTATTTTGCGAATGTAGTAAAAGATATAAGCACCAAATTTGGTGAATTTTTGATGGTTGGGCGTGGCATCCAAATTTTTGCTGCAGATCCTTGTGGAATGTCAAATGCTACCTTCATACCAAATTTGGTGACTCTAGCTCAAAGTTTGTATAAAGTGGGGAAAGGGGGGCTGGGGGCGGTATGGTTGGGCGTGGCATCCAAATTTTTGCTGCAGATCCTTGTGGAATGTCAAATGCTACCTTCATACCAAATTTGGTGACTCTAGCTCAAAGTTTGTATAAAGTGGAGAAAGGGGGGCTGTGGGCGGTATGGTTGGGCGTGGCATCCAAATTTTTGCTGCAGATCCTTGTGGAATGTCAAATGCTACCTTCATACAAAATTTGGTGACTCTAGCTCAAAGTTTGTATAAAGTGGGGAAAGGGGGGCTGGGGGCGGTATGGTTGGGCGTGGCATCCAAATTTTTGCTGCAGATCCTGTGGAATGTCAAATGCTACCTTCATACCAAATTTGGTGACTCTAGCTCAAAGTTTGTATAAGGTGGGGTTAGGAGGGCTATGGGGCTTGGGGCGGTATGGGTGGGCGTGGCATTCAAATTTTGCTGCCGATCCATGAGGAATGTCAATTGCTATCTTCATACCAAATTTGGTGACTCTAGCTCGAAGTTTGTAAAAAGTGAGAAGAGGGGGGGGGGGGCTGGGGGCGTTATGGGTAGGCATGGCATCCAAATTTTGATGCAGATCTTTGTGGAATGTCAATTGCTATCTTCATACCAAATTTGGTGACTCTAGCTGAAAGTTTGTAAATGGTGGGGAAAGGGGGGCGGAATGGGTGGGCTTGGCTCCAAAACTTTGATGCAGATTTTGGGGATCGCTACTAGCTATCTTCCCACCAAATTTGGTGGCTCTAGCTCCACAACTCTGGAAGATACACGCATTCCCGTTTTTGACGAAGCGTTGGGGTGGATGGGGGCGGCTAGGGTAGGATCGGTGGGCGTGGCATCCAAACTTTTGATGCAGTTTTTAGGGGGTCATCATCACCTATCTTGGCACCAAATTTGGTGGCTCTAGCTCAAAAACTTTGGGAGATATAGCCATTTCTGATTTCAAAATGCGGGGGGGCTGGGGGCGGAATGGGTGGGCGCGGCTCCAAAACTTTGATGCAGTTTTTTGGGGATCGCTACTAGCTATCTTCCCACCAAATTTGGAAGCTCTAGCTCCACAACTCTGGAAGATACACGCATTCCCGTTTTTGACGAAGCGTTGGGGTGGATGGGGGTAGCTAGGGCAGTGTCGGTGGGCGTGGCATCCAAACTTTTGATGCAGTTTTTAGGGGGTCATCATCACCTATCTTGGCACCAAATTTGGTGGCTATAGCTCAAAAACTGAGGGAGATATATGCTTTTTGACTTTAAAATTCGGGGGGGCTGGGGGCGGAATGGGGGGGCGTGGCTCCAAAATTATTGATGCAGTTTTTTGGGGGTTGCTAGTAGCTATCTTCTTACCAAATTTGGTAGTTCTAGCTGTAAGGATGTGCGAAATATGTGGATTTATCGGTTTTGAGTTATCGAATTTATCGATTTGCCAGCCCCCCAGTTATCGTAGAACCCCCATCTTGACACTTTAATTTACTATCCCATAGATAAAGAGAATTGGAAAGTTTCAAGTCTCTAGCTTGAAGGGTGTGGAAAAAACTTGCATACATACGGACGGACAGACGGACAGACACCATGACGGACATTGCACAAAACCAATATACTAGTTACCTTCGGTATCGAGTATAAAAATAACAAAATCTGCAAAGTGACTTTGCAAACTATTTTCAGAAATCATATTATATTTATTCTTTGAATAAATAAAATAAAAGTAGCTCAAATTATATAGTATGCACAACAATAATAACAATAATAACTATAACTATCACCAAATTATATAACAATACGTATGCATAGTATTAAGAGAAAAAACAACTTTTTTTCTTAAAAAATATGATTTATGCAAAAAAATGTTACTGTGTATTTAATTTTCCTTTCAGGGTATCGCATAAAGTCTAATTCAAACTAAGTTTATTCTTAACATAAACATTGGTTATATTTTTAAGTCTCCATAAATTTTCTTCAGTGTACTATCTTCTTCTTCAACTTTGGGATTCAGCATAAGACAATCAAACAGTACCACAACTTTGCTCTTCTAACTTAACTTATTATTAACTAAGTATTTCTTAATTTCTCTTAGTGCATTGCGGTTTTGTTTTGGTGCGAATCAAATCAGTTATCTCTTTATCATAAGAACAGCAAAGCAAAAGCAACTCACCACTTAAAGCTCAGCCTAAGGCCTACGCGAAGCAAATTCAGCTAATACTACTAAGTTGAAACAAGCGCATGCTACTAAAGGCTCAGTTACCCGAACTTGAATTGACTCGAACTTAAATTGACTTGAACTTGAACTTAACTGGAACGTGAAATTTTAGCGACTACCCGAACTCAATAAAACGTGAATTTAACATGAACCTGAACCTGAACGTGAGCGTGAATGCAACCGTGGGCATGAACTTATCGAACAGCTGTTTGTCATTGTTTTGATATAATCTGAATTGAGCGCGAAGATTGTTTAAGTGTCTGCAGAAAAATTTAATTAAAAATGGACAAGTGGAAACGTTGCAGTCGGACGCAACCGACTGCGGTATACTCGATACCAGTATTAAAAATGTTGATGCCCATCCATGTGGGATGTTAATTGCTTTCTTCATACCAAATTTGGTGACTCTAGCTCGAAGTTTGTATAAAGTGGGGAAAGGGGGGCTGGGGGCGGTATGGGTGGAATTGCATCCAAATTTTTGATGCAGATCTTTGTGGAATGTCAATTGCTATCTTCATAACAAATTTGGTGACTCTAGCTCAAAGTTTGTAAAAGTGGGGAAAGAGGGGCTGGGGGCGGTATGGTTGGGCGTGGCATTCAAATTTTTGCTGCAGATCCTTGTGGAATGTCAAATGCTACCTTCATACCAAATTTGGTGACTCTAGCTCAAAGTTTGTATAAAGTGGGAAAGGGGGGCTGGGGGCGGTATGGGTGGAATTGCATCCAATTTTTGATGCAGATCTTTGTGGAATGTCAATTGCTATCTTCATAACAAATTTGGTGACTCTAGCTCAAAGTTTGTAAAAGGTGGGAAAGGGGGGTGGAAGGGGTGCGCGTGGCTCCAAACTTTGATGCAGTTTTTCGGGGGTCGTTGCAAGCTATCTTCCTGCCAAATTTGGTGGCTCTGGCTCCACAACTCTGGAAGATACACGCATTCCCGTTTTTGACGAAGCGTTGGGGTGGATGGGGGCGGCTAGGGTGGTATTGGTGGGCGTGGCATCCAAACTTTTGATGCAGTTTTTGGGGGGTCATCATCACCTATCTTGGCACCAAATTTGGTGGCTCTAGCTCAAAAACTGTGGGAGATATAGCCATTTCTGATTTCAAAATGCGGGGGGGCTGGGGGCGGAATCGGTGGGCGTGGCTCCAAAATTTGATGCAGTTTTTTGGGGGTCGTTACCAGCTAGCTTTCCACCAAATTTGGAGGCTCTAGCTCCACAACTCTGATAGATACACGCATTCCCGTTTTTGACGAAGCGTTGGGGTGGATGGGGGCGGCTAGAGCAGTATCGGTGGGCGTGGCATCCAAACTTTTGATGCAGTTTTTGGGGGGTCATATTCACCTATCTTGGCACAAAATTTGGTGGCTCTAGCTCAAAAACTGTGGGAGATATACGCTTTTTTGACCTTAAATTGCGGGGAGGCTGGGGGCGGAATGGGTGGGCGTGGCTCCAAAATTTTGATGCAGTTTTTTGGGGGTTGCTAGTAGCTATCTGCCCACCAAATTTGGTAGTTCTAGCTGTAAGGATGTGCGAAATATGAGGATTTATCGGTTTTGAGTTATCGAACTTATCGATTTGCCAGCCCCCCAGTTATCGTAGAACCCCCATCTTGACACTTTAATTTACTATCCCATAGATAAAGAGAATTGGAAGGTTTCAAGTCTCTAGCTTGAAGGGTGTGGAAAAAAGTTGCGAACATACAGACGGACAGACGGACGGACACCATGACGGACATTGCACAAACCCAATATACTCTTAACCTTCGGTATCGAGTATAAAAAATGGATGATATGGTGACCATATTTTATATGTACTTGGTGCAAATGGGCATTATAGCCAGCGCAATGTCAGAAATGCGAACGCGGCGTTGGGCAGTTCGGCCTATTAATAGGGATTGGAATGTAGCTGGCTACTACATAAAAACGTTCAGGAAAATTATGAACTTGGATGATTCGCAATTTTCCAGGTACCAATGGTTGCGACATCATCCAAGGAGCAGCAGACAACGATTCATTAAAAAAAAAAACTCGTGCGCTGCCTTCAAATAGAATATAACAATATTATACTTTAATATAAAACACAAAACTTTTTTAACCTACTTGCAGTTCAGTAAATAGCTTCTTAAAAACGACATGGAATCAAAATGTATCCAATCGTCTCTACTTTTCGCTCCACTTCCTGATGGACATTCCATTTGGCGAAGGATTTTGTTGTAGCGTTCTCTTAGCGATGTCCAGCGCCGCTCACATATATCCGCTTCAGAAAAAAACAAAAAAATAAATAAAAAAACAATTATGTAAATAATATTATACTCACGAAGTGAATCCAATTCTGTTTCAATTAATATCCAAGCTTCCTTTTTTAGATGGATCTTTAAAATATTGCTAGCTTATTGTATAAAAATTCATTTTCTTGCACCAAACAATTAGCTTGTGCTCATCCATTTTGCAATCAGCTGCTGAACTGGAACATGAACTAGAACTTGAACTTGATCTAGAAATTCTGTTTTCTGCAGGTTGTCAAGTCAAGTCAAGTCAACTCAATTCAAGTCAAATTGGGTAACCAGCAAGCTGTGTTTTCCGTAAAGTTGAATAGCTCAGCTGTTTGGTTAATTCAATTCAAGTTGAAGTCAATTCAAGTTTAGTTCGGGTAACTGAGCCTTAACACTGCGGGCTTATCTCATCTTCTCTATACATACATAAAAGAGTTTGTCCTAAGTGATTGTTGACATTGCCACAGCCTAAACAAAAGAGCTACAAGGCTGAAATTTTCACACAATATTTTATGCAGGTTGAAAGTGAGCACTAAGAAAGGAATTTTTATTTGGACAACTCCTTCAAGTACCTCCCATACGATTTGGAGCACTTTCTACCCATTTTAAAAATCAAATTACAATTACAACAATTGCCCATTCCACTACTGTCGCCAGATTGTCGGACAAGCTAAGAGCTCGATCGCGAGCGAGAATACAAAAACAAAACAATGGGCAATGACGCCTTTGAGTCCCGCAAGCAAAGTGGCATAAAAAAAAGGTTCGTACACTTGCAAGAAGCGTTTGTTGTTGTTGTTGTTGTTGGGCCCGCACTGCTACTTTTTGTTGGTGTGATTGATTTAAAAGAACAAAAACCACAAAACAAAATTTGGTGCGTCTAAAAAATGTCGCACAACAGATTATGTTATGGGGGTGGATTTGCCTACTTGCTGCTTATAAAACTTAGACAAAACTAACTACATTATTAATATGTTATTGATATGCAATTTCGAACAAGCATAGGGCGTTCACATAAGTGCGCGTGTTGCTCTTAAGATAATAAAATAATTACAACAATTACCCATTCCACTACTGTCGCCTGATTATCCCACAAGCTGAGAGCTCGATCGCGAGCGAGAATACAAAAACAAAACAATGGGCAATGACGCCTTTGAGTCCCGCAAGCAAAGTGTCATAAAAAAAGGTTCGTACACTTGCAAGAAGCGTTTGTTGTTGTTGTTGTTGTTGGGCCTGACTGCTACTTTTTGTTGGTGTGATTGATTTAAAAAAACAAAAACAACAAAACAAAACTTGGTGCGTCTAAAAAAATTACCCACACCAGAATATTTTATGGGGGTGGATTTGCCTACTTGCTGCTTATATAACTTAGACAAAACTAACTAACATTATTAATATGTTATTGATATGCAATTTGAACAAGCATAGGGCGTTCACATAAGTGCGCGTGTTGCTCTTAAGATAATAAAATAATTACAACAATTACCCATTCCACTACTGTCGCCTGATTATCCCACAAGCTGAGAGCTCGATCGCGAGCGAGAATACAAAAACAAAACAATGGGCAATGACGCCTTTGAGTCCCGCAAGCAAAGTGTCATAAAAAAAGGTTCGTACACTTGCAAGAAGCGTTTGTTGTTGTTGTTGTTGTTGGGCCTGACTGCTACTTTTTGTTGGTGTGATTGATTTAAAAAAACAAAAACAACAAAACAAAACTTGGTGCGTCTAGAAAAATTACCCACACCAGAATATTTTATGGGGGTGGATTTGCCTACTTGCTGCTTATATAACTTAGACAAAACTAACTAACATTATTAATATGTTATTGATATGCAATTGCGAACAAGCATAGGGCGTTGACATAAGTGCGCGTGTTGCTCTTAAGATAATCAGGTAATTACAAATCTCGCTCCGATCATGTTCCTTTGATGTTGCTCATTTACGTTCACTCTCTATTTTATGTGCGCGCTTTGCATGTCAATCATAAAGTTTAATAACCCTAACTCCTCCGCACACACTAAATTAAAGCTAAAGGCAATATGCAATTCACTTAGCTGCAGCCTCTTAGATATGTTTTGCTTTAATTCAGTGCGTGCGAAGAAGGTTAGCGTTACTACGCTCTTTGTTAGACTTGCAGAGCGCGCGCATACATTATAAATGCATGCATACATTGTTGACTTCTGAAGCAAGCTAAAAGAAAGTAAAAAAATGTTCACCAAATATATACCGTGCAAAAACAAACACACTAACAAATAGAAACTTAAGAAAATGTAATCTACATCAGCAGCAGTAGCATGCATTGCAAATAAAATCTTACAAAATTGATTGACTGAACTTCCCGCATATACATATAATATATACATACATAATATAATTGGGTCAGAAATACTTCCATCTACCTGTTACATGCATTTGCACAAAAGCAATATACCCTCTGGTCTGTAGATCAAATGGTCATTCGCCAAGTAATAGCGTTCTTTGTTTTCTGTAGATGAGATCAATTCACAGAAATAACTGTAACTCTTTCAGCTCTCAGAGAATTTTAAATTTTTACTTCAGTGTGCCATTTTCGTATTGGCTTATTTCATTTCCAAAAGTGACTGACCATGAATGGTTATAATTATTGGGTTCCGGTGCCACCCCAGCAATATTTTTTGCCGCCGCTTCAGCATCAGCCACAGCAGCAGTTCCATCCACAGCAGCAGTTCCAGCCACAGCAGCAGTTCCAGCCACAGCAGCAGCAGTTCCAGCCACAGCAGCAGCCCCAGCAACAGCAGCAGCGCCAGCCAAAACAAAATCATGTCAAGCTGCGCCACCAAAATTTTCAATTGAATAAAAAATTAAATTTATTATTAAAAAACAAAAGAATATAGAAATTCAAAACAAAAAAGCGTTTCAAACAATGAAATCAGAGCTTGAAAAAAATGCCAAGAGGAGGTGCAAAAGCTGCAACATGAGTTGCGAACTTTAAAAATTTCTGAAAAATAAATATTTTATTATTATTACCCTTAATTATCATGGTTTATTTTCTTTTGTTGGAACGAGAACTACCTTTTCGTTATCGTTATGTACATTTGGTCTTTGTATGAATTTTGTACAAGCAAGGCGCGTACATTTAAGTACGTTTGTATTTATGTGTGTGTGAGTGTGTTTGCATCGATGCGATTATAACTTTTGAGTTGGCTTTTGTAACTTTAGTTGGTTTCTAATGCACATACAGATGTGTTCATCGACATATGTGTGTTGAACGGAAGGATGGACAGGCAGACGGAAATGGCTATATCCACTAGGTTGTTGATGCTGATCAAGAATTTATATACTTTATGGGGTCGGAGATGCTACCTTCTGCCTGTTACATATTTCAGCACAAAAAAAATATACCCCTTTTACCTATTTTAGGGTATAAAAATAACTGTGAATGCAAAAAATTTGTTCTTGCGGTTTTTGTCTATCGCTTCCGGCTTATGCACATACGAAATTGGTTTCTTATGTTTCTGTAATATAGACGTGACATCGCGATTGGCTATAAACAAACCAGTGTGTTTGCGAAAACACAGGCATATTTTGCAAAGCGCAAAGCATATGCCGATAGCAAAGAGGAATAACGTTGTATGGTTGCCAGCTGGCAATTGCTTCGTGCCTGTTAAAGTCAAGTTTCAAATAGTTAAATTTTTGTCTGTTTTGCCTGTTTGTTAGAAAAATTAATAGTTTTGGATTGTCTGTTTGTGGGTCAGGGGGCGGAGAGCAAGCGTCTTTAAAAAATACATTACTATTATTAGTATACGTTTATACTTCTGCCGGGGCCGCCAATTTGTAAATATGCATTAGTATTGTATGCGTGTGCGTTGAACACATTTCTTGCTGAAAGATTTTGACATTTATGATTTTTGATGCCAGAATTTGCAATAATGTTGACTAAGAGATACACTAATCCTTTAACATTATTTGTTCATATTTGGCAAATCGACTCGCCTAATGATAATGAACAAGAATACCTATATATAATTTGGTCAGAAATACTTCCATCTACCTGTTACATACATTTGCACAAAAGCAAATACCCTCTGGTCTGTAGATCAAATGGTCATTCGCCAAGCAATAGCGTTCTGTGTACACATAGAGAATAGGCAAATGCAAAGAAAATACAAGCTAAACACTTGCAAGTTGCTTCGAAATACAAAGCACAAAATTTAATACCCTATGTTTTAAAATTTCATAAACAGCCATTGCTAACATTTGTTTTCGGTATTTAAAAACAAAATAATTTTGTTTTATACAGATTGTTTTTATCAATTATTAATGCCAATAAGAAATGTAATATGTATTATGAATAATTGGACGTAGATGTACTAACGAACAGTACAGTCAAGTGGTCCAACGATACCAAGCACCGGCTTGTTAACGCGCGGACCCACGCACAAAGCGACCCACCTCCCGCCCATCCGACCGAGGGGCGCTCCGCTTAAGGTGCGGTTACGATGATCGCGAACATGCAGACAAATGACACAAAACTAACTTTTTTATAGAGCAAGTAGGAGTGGCACTGTGTATTAAGTGGGAAAGATCGTTATAAATAGAACACAGAATACGAAAAGGGTTATGAAGAGCATAATTAGAATTACAAGTTTGAAGAGATATAGGTACAAAATTTCTAGTATTTCTAATAGGAACAGCAAAGTTAATTTGGTTAATTAATTCAGAAGAATCAATTTCACCATTAATTAATTTGTGAAAAAAGGAAAATGCTAGCATTACTCTACGATCATTAAGAGAAGGAAGATCTATTAGTAAAAGTCTACTACGATAAGATGGCAAATTATTGTTAGTGTCCCAGTTAAGACCTCTAAGTGCGAAGAGCAGAAATTGTTTTTGTACCGATTCTATTTTATTCTGATGAATTCCGTATTTGGGAAACCATACACAAGATCCATATTCCAGAATCGGTCGTACAAGAGAAGTATACAGAGTTTTTGTTAAGTAGGGATCGTTGAACTCCTTCGACCAGCGCTTAATGAAGCCCAAGACACCAGATGCTCGATTAGAAATTGAAGAAATATGCTTGTCAAACTTAAGCTTATGAATAATACATTTGTATATATTGCATTTATTAATTAATAAGTCAATTAAGTCTATACCACCCTTTTTACTAAGCAGCCGCAGCAACAGCAGGAGCAAAAGAATCATAAACGGCAGCAAGCGAATGCAATGCAAAGTGCGGTACAACTAATCTTTGTCTCGCACTTCGCACACTTTGCGAAAAACAAAAAAAATTCGCGATTCCGTTATTTCGTCATTTCTCTATCAGCTGTTTGTTTTTAAATGCTCTTTGTGCGCACGCTCTGCATGTCAAACATAAATCCTAATATCCCTTCCTCCTCCGCACTCTCTAAGCTAAGTTAAGCATAACTAAGAGTTTGCATTTAAAGGAATGACATAGCCTAATTGTACCACCTACACCTAGCTCTTAAGTACAACCGTTGTATGTAAGATCTCGGTGTGTGTTGTGTAGAGGAATAACTGTAATACTCTTTCCCACTTTATGTTTTTACATACAATGGTTAGGGAATTGGATAGAAAGTTACGTTTCGTTTCATTTCATTTTTAACACGCTTATATTAGCTTCACTTGTATGTTTGTATGTATGTATGTTTGTATGTATGTATGTTTGTATGTATGTATGTTTGTATGTATGTAACTTCCTTTGGACTAAAAGCAAGAGACTCATTCGACCGTGGACGAGCTAAGAACCCACGATCGATGAGTCCGGCAGCGAAGACCGGCGCCTTAGACCGCTCGGCCATCGAACTAACTGAGTTATGGGATATATTGACAGTAATAAGCCACTTGCTTTTAGTCCAAGGAGAGTTAAAAAATAATTTTTTTTCAGCCGTGGACGGAATTTGAACCCACGACCGCTAAGTCCGGGAGCGAAGACCCGCGCCTTAAACTGCTCGGCCGACGAACTAACTTGAGTTAGAGGGATATACTGACAGTAATAAGCCACTTGCTTTTAGTCCAAAGGAGAGTTAAAAATATTTTTTTTCAGCCGTGGACTGGATTATTAATTATTATAATTTTTCAAATAAGTTTAAAACAATAATAAATGATAAATAGTATTATTGTAAAAAAAAGCGTTGGGCGCTCGATGTACGAGATATATGGACAAAGCGCCTCAGGCTTTTTTTACAATAATACTATTTATCATTTATCCCTCTACCTCGGGTTCGGCTTTGTCCATATATCTCGTACATCGAGCGCCCAACGCTTTTTTACAATAATACTATTTATCATTTATTATTGTTTTAAACTTATTTGAAAAATTATTTTTAACTTTTTAGTTTGAAATGCTCTAAAAGCGTGTTTTTTAGTTTTTTTAAACTATATTTATTAATATAGTTTGTATTAAAGGATAACATCGAAAGTTACTTTTTGGATCAATGAGTTATTATTTATTTGATTTTCGTATTATTTATATACAATACATATAAAATACGTATTTTAATGATAAGTTATAAAAAATATTTAATTTAAAACATTAACGATCACCGTATTTTAATTTCTTTTGTGGTTTTTTTAACACAAGAAAAATAAGTCGATTTAGACTAACAATTGAAGCAACATTATATATAGTTGTCTTCTATTTTGCATATTATATAATAGTTATAGACGCTGCTTAAGTGCATTTAAAAATCAAATAAAACTAAGCAGTCCGAATATTCTATTAAAATAATATAAGTTGGCATATTCAATTTTATTGAACTCTATTCTTTCTATAGACGCTGTAACGTTGTTCAGTGAAATCAATTTTTGACTTATTTTGAAGTATTTATTTATTTATAATACTTACTTTAAATTAAGTTGTTAATTTGTTTTGTTTTTTTTTGTAGATAATTTGTATCGGAATAAAAGACCGTTGTTGTTTTTTAATGGTGTTTTGTTTATTTCCCCATCAATTTCTCCTACGTCGTTCGGCTTATATTAGCCTTCTTCAGGGAGCCTGCATAACATTTTGTGTTTTATAATTAAAATACAAAAGCAAATATTAAAAACAACCACTTATGAATACATACATACATCTTTTTCATTAAAAACCTTACAGCATTGTCATCACATTTAAATTAAAAATAAATTTAAAATTGCACTACTTTCTATCGACGTTGGTCGTTTTGTCCGTTTTGCATGTTTGCTGCTGCAGTCATCTGTTATTACTGTCGAATAATGTTGTTTGTCTGTTCTAAGTCTTCTTTGTGGTTCACAGCGTTCATGCTGCTTTGTTGTATTCGTAAGCTTTCTAACGTCAGTCTCGTTCTCTCTCTCCGTTCAATGTCCAACAGTTTAGCGTTTTCGAAGTCAGCTGTGTGACCTGTTGTTGTTGTGTGCTGTGCAAGAGCTGTGGTCATTTTTCCCTTTTTCGCAACCCCCGGTGTTCGTTGAGTCTCGCTCCAAACGCTCTCTTGGTTGTCCCGATATAGACACCGTTACATCGCTCTCCCTCTCTTCCCATGCAGCTGATTTGGTAAATGACGTTTTGTTGTTGTTCCTTGTCGATCTTGTCTTTCGTATTCGTAAACAATCTACGTGTATTTTTGTGCGCTTTATATGCATATGTTAGGTGTTTGGTAGCATCAGCTGGCATAATTTTCGCGAGTGTTTGTTTATTAGTTAAATGTTCTATGTATGGTATGCTCACGTATTGGTTAATTTTTTCTTCGTTCGAATTGTCGTTTTGTTCTTTTAATATTTTGTTGTTTTCGTTTGTGATTTCTAGTATTATGTTGTCCACTAATCGTTCCGGGTAGCTGTTCTTTAATAATATAGATTTTAATTTTATATATATTTCGGGCCTGTGTTGTTCGTTCGCTCAGTGTGTATGCTTTTCTGACCATGTTTTTTGCAGTGTTTATTTTTTGGTTCATTGGCTGGTGTGAGTGGAAACTCATAATCCTATTTGATGCGATCGTCTTGGTATACCATTTGAATCCGATGTTTTTCCTATTTCTTGTTAATTCCGTGTCAAGATAAGCAATTTGTTGTTCAGTTCCTTTTCCATTGTAAATTGTATTCTTATGTGTTGCTTATTGAGTGTGTCAAGTATGTGTTGTGCATCCTTTTCTTTAATATGCATATGATGTCATCTACGTACTTGTATATATGTTTGATGTGTATGTTATTTTGGGCTAAGTCCTGTATTGCGTTGTCTAATATCTTGTCTAGTACAATGTTCGCTATGGTGGGGAGATGGGGTTGCCCATGGGCATACCATGTTGTTTTTTTTTTAAACAACATAATAAGTCGATTTTAGACTTAATAATTGAAGCATTGTATATAGTTGTCTTCTATTTTGCATTGTGAAGTAGGCCAAACGGGCCGAATTCACATTTATATAGATATAGGAAACGACAAGAAGCCCACATTAAGTTACGAAACTCTCATTGAACATACATATATATAATAAACGACAAGAAGTCAACATTTAGTCAGCTACAGATAAGAAACGGCAAGAAGCCAACATTTAGTTAGATTTGTTTAGCATAAATAAGAACAACAAGAAGTCCACATGTGTTTAACATATATATAATAAACGAAAAGAAGTCAACACTTAGTTACGCACTAACATATAAGAAAAGGCAAGAAGCTATGTAATATATAAGGCGACAGAAGAGGCGCACGAGAGAGCCGCGACCCGAAGACCCAGCGGTCGGGAGAGGCCACGACGCGATCAACGCCGAGGAAGAGACCGGCGCGAGTTAGTTGGTGCAGAGAGGTCTAATCGAACCCACGCATATTCGGGGAACGTGAATTCGTGGAGTAGCCGGTCTGAATATAATTGATAGGAAATTAGTTGTAAGTTTATGAAGAGAAACCCAGTGCTTAGACAGAAAGGAGAGAAAGAGGAAATGAATAAAAGTTTACTTTAATACTTTAATTGAAACTAAACCCCTACCCCTCTATTATTCTTTTGATTGTCGAAGTTGGTTTGCAGCTGTCAGTTTTGCACGCCGACGCGCACACACGTTGATCGCTAAGTTCTGCGCACACTTGCGCATATGTACGCGCGCGATACCCTAACCCCGTTTTGAAACAGTCTGAGTGACCCGTGGTACTCGTACTGAGGGCTGCCCAGTACACCTCCCCCCCGATCACTCAGCCGTTTTCGACCAACGCGGATGTCAGGCGGCCTAAATTACACATGTCTGTACTTCACAAGGCGTCGCTGGTGTTTGTAACAAATTTCTTGTAACGCAGAACTTTGGCTAGACTGAGATCTATACCCCGGCCAAAATCTCTACCTTACAAGTGGCGCCCGAGCAGGGACCAAAAGTGAAACAGACGTAGCATAAGTAGGGAATAAAACCCCCAAACGTGCTAAAAACAAGTGTTAAGTGTGAAATCAATCCGCGTATACCCGACGATACCCTGGTTATCGTGCGCGCATTTAAGACAAGAAAAGGCGACCGAGTTTGTGCGGTTAGCGGCTTAGCGAAAGTGACGGCGATAGGGTAAACGCCGATCACATAACGGCGCTGTGCAACGGGTCAACGGCAACGAGTATAGCAAAGCAAGCGAAAAGGGCGATCAAGTTTTGTGCGGTTAGCGGCGGAGCGAAAGTGACGGTGAGAAGGCGAACGCCGATCACATAAATAAAGGTACAGCACTCGCAGTATAATCAGAAGTCATTTGGTTTCGAGCGCAGCTGTAGGCATCGAACAGTGGGACGAGAACATTTGCGATTGGATTTTTTATACTCGATACCGAAGGTAACTAGTATATTGGTTTTGTGCAATGTCCGTCATGGCGTCTGTCCGTCTGTCCGTCTGTCCGTCCGTATGTATGCAAGTTTTTTCCACACCCTTCAAGCTAGAGACTTGAAACTTTCCAATTCTCTTTATCTATGGGATAGTAAATTAAAGTGTCAAGATGGGGGTTCTACGATAACTGGGGGGCTGGCAAATCGATAAATTCGATAACTCAAAACCGATAAATCCACATATTTCGCACATCCTTACAGCTAGAACTACCAAATTTGGTAAGAAGATAGCTACTAGCAACCCCCAAAAAACTGCATCAATAATTTTGGAGCCACGCCCCCCATTCCGCCCCCAGCCCCCCGAATTTTAAAGTCAAAAAGCATATATCTCCCTCAGTTTTTGAGCTATAGCCACCAAATTTGGTGCCAAGATAGGTGATGATGACCCCCTAAAAACTGCATCAAAAGTTTGGATGCCACGCCCACCGACACTGCCCTAGCTACCCCCATCCACCCCAACGCTTCGTCAAAAACGGGAATGCGTGTATCTTCCAGAGTTGTGGAGCTAGAGCTTCCAAATTTGGTGGGAAGATAGCTAGTAGCGATCCCCAAAAAACTGCATCAAAGTTTTGGAGCCGCGCCCACCATTCCGCCCCCAGCCCCCCCGCATTTTGAAATCAGAAATGGCTATATCTCCCAAAGTTTTTGAGCTAGAGCCACCAAATTTGGTGCCAAGATAGGTGATGATGACCCCCTAAAAACTGCATCAAAAGTTGGATGCCACGCCCACCGATCCTACCCTAGCCGCCCCCATCCACCCCAACGCTTCGTCAAAAACGGGAATGCGTGTATCTTCCAGAGTTGTGGAGCTAGAGCCACCAAATTTGGTGGGAAGATAGCTAGTAGCGATCCCCAAAAATCTGCATCAAAGTTTTGGAGCCAAGCCCACCCATTCCGCCCCCCTTTCCCCACCATTTACAAACTTTCAGCTAGAGTCACCAAATTTGGTATGAAGATAGCAATTGACATTCCACAAAGATCTGCATCAAAAATTTGGATGCCATGCCTACCCATAACGCCCCCAGCCCCCCCCTCCTACCCCACCTTATACAAACTTTGAGCTAGAGTCACCAAATTTGGTATGAAGGTAGCATTTGACATTCCACAAGGATCGGCAGCAAAAATTTGGATGCCACGCCCAACCATACCGCCCCAGCCCAGCCCTTTCCCCACCTTATACAAACTTTGAGCTAGAGTCACCAAATTTGGTATGAAGGTAGCATTTGACATTCCACAAGGATCTGCAGCAAAAATTTGGATGCCACGCCCAACCATAGCGCCCCCAGCCCCCCTTTCCCCACTTTATACAAACTTTGAGCTAGAGTCACCAAATTTGGTATGAAGGTAGCATTTGACATTCCACAAGGATCTGCAGCAAAAATTTGGATGCCACGCCCAACCATACCGCCCCCAGCCCCCCTTTCCCACTTTATACAAACTTTGAGCTAGAGTCACCAAATTTGGTATGAAGGTAGCATTTGACATTCCACAAGGATCTGCAGCAAAAATTTGGATGCCACGCCCAACCATCAAAAATTCACCAAATTTGGTGCTTATATCTTTTACTACATTCGCAAAATAGGTGCAAACTTAGATGATTTTTTCCAAGATCTGCGTAAAAAAAATCGCAGCCCACACAACACCTTTTGCCCTAGCCACCACCTCTTTGAATTGGAAATACCTGAATATCAATATTCATTTAATTGAACGTAACGTAAGTTTTCCTAGCTAAGAATTTACTATAAAAAGCTGACTGCTAATCCTTATCAAATAGGGTTTAGCGCCATCTAGCTTGATCTTTTGCAGCTTATCAATTGATAGGTAAACACTTGGGTCCGTTTAGAAACTAGATGGCGCTGTATGGTCTCTTAATTGTATAAATAGCAAATATCGCGATTGCGTTAGGATTACAAAAATGAACACAGCTTACATATATTTGAAACTATGGGCTGGGGCAGAACACTTTTCGGATCACTATCGTTTTTGTGAACATGTGTTTTGCTTGATCGCATATACATATACATAATGCACTCGTTTTGGCATATTTTAAGCGTTGCCAGATAAGATACACCTACGCATGGAAATGCAATGCATATGCAATGCTCAAAAGTGTAAGTGCCTTTATTGTTTTGCGCGAATTTTATTTACTTCTGGTTTGCTCAATTTGAATGGAACGCTTAATTCCAAGGCTCCAAATTACGCAAAATTTAGTGCTGCCAGTAAGTGGAATTCTAATCATATGTAGTCTGTGGTTAGTAGTAGTTGAATTGCCAGAGTTGCCAGTAAATTAAAATTTGATTTGTTTGGCTGCTAACCACACCAATACATAGAAATGCAACGCAAACGCTATACTCAAATTAGTTAGTCCCGTTACTTTTGCGTGTATGTGTCTTTGCTCTCTTTTTACTCAATTTGCAACGAACGCTTTAATCGAACGCATCGTATTTTGCAAATCAATATTAAACTTATTCTTTCTATTTATTAAAAAAAACCATTACTTTTAATTAAATATACATAGCTTCAGAAAGTGTTTATAACTGTGAGACATTTTAAATTAAATAATCGCATGTGAATACAGTGAACAGTGCCATTGTGTGGTTTGACCATACATATGTTTGTTTATATGTAGCGTCTTAAAGTGGATACACAGCAGCGGTCTGCTGCACACGGTATTCACTTAAGAAGTCTTTTTTAAGACTACTTAATTAAATTATTTCTTATTTGTTATAAATTTTCAACTTATTTTACTTTTTTACGCCATTTGCATAATTTGACAACGCGATTTAAATCGGTCGATTCAAGTTCTGTTTAATTTTAATTAATAACTAAAAAGATAAGTTAATATTCTAATTCTACTTTTATACACTTATAACTTCATATATAACTTTCATTTACATACAAAATATATTAATATATCTTAAATTATTTTGCAATCAATTGGCAAGCGTGCCAACTTAGCGTCGCAGTCTTGTGTGGCATTTTACACATCAATTATACCGATTATTTATGCAAAATAATTTGAATTATATTAATATATAATTTTATAATTATATTTAGTGCCTTTATAAATAAAATATATACTTATATATAAATAATATATTAACATTCAAGTTAAGAATTATTCAATTTTACATATAAACAAATATCGGTAAATTCGATATTTAAAGTTTTTAATAAACTTTTACGTTTGCAGCTTTATATAAATATCAAAAATTATATATTTCACGGTTTTTTAATTTTAATTCTCCAACTGACAAATTTAAAATGCCGCGTTTGACTAGGGTGACTGCATCACAAAGATTGCGAGCGCAGGCAATTAGAACTAGAATTGTCCGTGAAAATGTTGAATATGTAGAAAGAGAATTAAGTTTAAATGCAGAATCCCAAAGAATTCGTCGAAACGACGAGGACTACAGAATTGCTGAACAATCAACAAACACTGTCCGAAGAGCAGCTCGCAGGCAAGATACAGAAATAAGAAGAATCGAACAGAGACAGAATACGATAAACCAAATACGCAGACGTAAAATACACAAGTTCGGCAAGCCGAACAAGCAGTGGACAGTTCGCGTCGAGCAACTAGGAGACAAATCAACGACATAAGAACAAACGAACAGGGACAAAATACAATTCAACGAGCACGGAGACGTAAAATATGCAAGTTCGGCAAGCCGAACAAGCGGTTGACAGTTCGCGTCGGGCAGTAAGGAGAGGAAATGATAGTATTAGGAGAATCGAACAATCACAAAACACAACTCAACGCGCACAAAGACGTTCGAATAGACAAGTTCGGCAGGCCGAACAAGTGGTAGACACATCGCGTCGGGCTACTAGAAGACAAAACGACGATATAAGGATAAACGAACAGGGACAAAATACAATTCAACGAGCACGGAGACGTACAAATATACAAGTCGGCAAGCCGAACAAACGGTTGACAGTTCGCGCCGGGCAGTAAGGAGAGGAAATGTAGTCTTAGGAGAATCGAACAATCACAAAAACACAAACGCAACGAGCACAAAGACGTCGAATAGACAAGTTCGGCAGGCCGAAACAAGTGGTAGACACATCGCGTCGGGCTACTAGAAGACAAAACGACGAAATAAGGATAACGAACAGGGACAAAATACAATTCAACGAGCACGGAGACGTACAAATATGCAAGTTCGGCAAGCCGAACAAACGGTTGACCGTTCGCGTCGGTCAGTTAGGAGACAAAACGACGATATAAGGACAAGCGAACAGATGCAAAATACAATTCAACGAGCACGAAGACGGACCAATTTACTAATACGACAGGGGGAGCAAGTGGTGGACAGTCCCGTAGGAGAACGCGTAGACAAAACGAACATAACAGAGTTATGAACAGATTCGTAGAAGGCTGGCTAGATCCTTACGCCGACAGGAGCTTGAGCTTAGTATTTGATGCGAGAGCAAAATAGAGCTCAGAGAGCTCGGATACGTAGCAATCGTTTGCGTAGCTAGCTGAGCAGAGCAGAAATTCAGCTAATAGGAAAAATGCAAGGAGACTAGCAAGAGAAGCAGCCGCGCAAGAGCTAGTGAGCTAGAGCAGAGAATAACCCCGATCAGCCCATTGTCAATTAGATTCCAAAATAAGTGCTTTTAATAAAATAGTTAAACAAGGCCCTGACCAACTTTGCCTTTGCTGCAGGGGCTTTGTTTCCACATCAAGTGGACAAGATAGATCTCAATATATTGAAGAAAAAAATTCATATAGTGCACAGATTTGTTTTTATCGAGAGAATTTCCTTCTGAAGATAGTACCTACAAGTTTTGTAAGTCATGCAGTCGCACTATAAAATCAGGTAGGCTGCCAAAAAATTCCATACTAATGGCCTAGATTTCCCAATCCTTCCCCAATGCTTAAAGGATTGACTCCCTTAGAAGAAACGACTAATTTCTCCACGTCTTCCATTTATGATAATTAAGTCATTAGGGCATGAGCGTCAAAGTGCAATTAAAGGAGCTATTGTGAATGTTCCCATTCCTACCGCCAATGTCGTCACCTCTCTCCCAAGAGCTTTTCATGAAGCTGAGGTGTTCAGCTCCACCTCAAACGTAGATTGGAATATAACATGATTTCATGGCTGAAACAATTAGACCTTTTAAAATTATGATGCAATGCGCTTTTTAGTTTCCACTGAGCTTTATCAGAAGCATAATATTTCTATTAATGAACAAATAATGTCCTCACTTTCAACTGCACCTAACAATATGCCATTCTTTGCAACTAATGAGGACAGAGTTGTATTCGATCAAATCGCTTTAAATACTGAGAATCAGGAGGCCCAACAAGACATAGAAGAAGAGCAGCTAAATCCAGGTGGGCAAGAAACATTGTTAGATGACATTCAAGCAGATCAGGTGAATATGCAAAGAATTCAAATGGCCCCCGGCGAAGGCCAACGACCCTTGACATGATTGGAGATGAGGATGCAGAAGAATTGTCTTTTCCGACTTTATTTGCTGGCAAAAAAAGAATGTGCTTAGAAAGTTTCACTACTATTGTTAGATCTGAGCTTAGAAATTATGATAGACGAGGTTGTAGAACCGATAAAATATTTTATAATTATAAAAAGTTGGAAATTATCCACATTAGAAGTAATACTTCAATATGCCTGCGAAAACACACTGCTCCTCGCTGCACAACTGCAGCCCATGCACTTAATGCTGATTTAGTTAGTAATTTAATTCTTCATGATGAAGGCTATCGGGTTTTAAAGGGTATTCGCTCATCTCCAGCTCACTGGGAAAGTGAAAAAAAAAAGGTAATGGCAATGATAAGACAATTTGATTTGCCAACCTTTTTTATCACTCTGTCGGCTGCTGAAACTAGGTGGGGTGAACTGTTAGTTCTGTGAAGCGAAATGTTGATAAGGAGCACATATCCGAAGATAGTGCAATCGCTTTGCAATTTGCTGAAAAAGCAAGGCTGATCAGAGCCGATCCGGTGACATGTGCTCGGTATTTCGACTTTCGTTATAGACAGATTTAAAACTTATGAAAAAAGAGGGCGGGGCTTTTTGGATGTCATCCAGTTATCAGATATTATTGGCGAGTTGAATTCCAACAAAGAGGTTCCCCTCACATCCACGGTATGTTTTGGCTTAAAGGTGCCCCAAAAATTAACTTTAAAGACGATGAAAGTAGAGACAGGTCTATTCCACCGGTAATAGACTTTATCAACCAATTTGTCACTACAGATGTGACAATGTTGATCTTAGCCAGTATATGAATACCAAAAGCATAATCATGGGCGTTCATGCATGCGGGAAATAAGGGGGTCCCGCATATGCCGCTTTGGTATTCCATATCCTCCAATGCCTCAAACACAAATTCTTTTTCCTTTGTCCGAAAGTGATCTCGGTACTTCACATCGCAAAAATCTTCAATCTATTCAAAATTTGTTAAATTTTCCTTTTGATCGTGATACATTGCCGACATTTGACACCTTTGATGATTTCTTAGCTCACGATCAAATCAACCTCACTAACGAGCAATACATAATGGCAATTAGGTCTGGTTTAAAGAAGCCACAAATATTCCTTAAGCGTTCTTTTAACGCAATAAAAGTAAACGCCTACAACAAACATATTCTTGCGATGCAAAGAGCTAATATTGACATTCAGTTTATATTAGATCCTTATGCATGTTGCAGTTATGTTATAATTATATTAATAAATCACAGAGAGGGATTTCTAAATTAATGCGCGATGCCGTGGATGAAATTAAACAGCGCCACAATTACACAATTAAGCAAAAGTTGCAACACATTGGGCATAAATTCATTTCTGGCACTGAGATTTCCGCTCAGGAAGCCGTTGTACTGTTGTATGGGGTTGCGTATGTCCGAGACCAGTAATGGTGATGTTTATATCAACACAGTACTTCCCGAAAATAGAGTTAGAATGCTTCGGCCCAAGCAACAACTTCAAAATTTAGCCCAAAACTCCACAGACATTTTTACAGTTGGTCTGTTAGATCATTATGTACAGCGGCCTTATGATCTTGAAAATATTTCCTTAGCTGATTTTGCCGCAAACTATAATTATAGCAAAATTTGTAGAGTGTCCCGCCATAATATTGATAGCGACGATGACGAAGAAAATGAGGTCGTGGGTTCCGAATCTTTTCCGCTTTTAGATGGAAGTGGTTTATTAAAAGAAGGTCCAAGTCACGCATAATTAGATATAGGAATTTTAGCCTTCACAAGGATAGACAAAACCACTTTAGAGAGTTAGTGATGTTATTTTCACATTGGAGGCAAGAGCAATGCGATTTAGTTGACAGGAATTGTGAGGCATACTACTGGGAACATGAGAGCCGTATAAACAACGAACGTGACAACTACGACGTATTTAGAGAAAGGACCAACTATGCTAGAAGACGCGCTTAGGGATGCTGTAGAGGGTGAAGATATAGAAGAAAATTTAGAAAATCAAGTGGTTCTTGATGAAGAATTTAGAGTTCTAGCTTTCCCAGAAATAAGTTCTCAAATGAATGTCCTTAATTTGAATGCCAATGATAACACCTCTGAAGAAACAGATAACGTCCGGCTTATTAAGCTTCCTCCACTCATATCCCCAGAAAATTTAGCAGATCTCGTAAAATCATTAAATTTAAAGCAAAAAACTTTTTTTCTCATGTTCTTCATAACGCTAATATGAAGAACGTTTTCCATGAGTTTGTTGGTGGGGGTGCTGGCGTTGGGAAGAGTCGTCTTATATCAGCACTTTACCAGTCCTTAACTTCATTTTATAATAGTAAACCTGGATGTGATCCAACTTCGGCAAAAGTCATATTGTGTGCTCCAACTGGTAAAGCTGCTTTTGGAATCAATGGTTCCACACTTCACACTATGTTTTCTCTTCCCATTAACCAGTCTGGGTCCGCTTTTAAAGAATTGGGTGCAGATTTGCTTAATAGTCGTCGATCAATTCTAATTGATCTTAAAGTTTTAATCATAGATGAGATCTCATGGTAGGATCAAAGATGTTTTCGTTTATAGACTCCCGTCTTAAGCAAATTTTCAACAACCGTGAATCTGCATTTGGAGGAATTTCAGTGATCGTTTTCGGCGATCTTAGACAACTACGTCCGATAGGAGATAGATGGATATTTCAATCCACTTCCGAGTCGCATAACCCTTATAGTGCCTTATTTGGGTCTTCTCTTTGGGGATGCTTTAAGTTTTTGAACTTACAGAGATAATGCGGCAGCGAAATGATCAACCTTTCGCAATAGCTCTCAACAACATGGCATCTGGTCAAATGTCGACAGAGGACGTAGATTTATTTAAAAACAGGATTTGTAGAATTGACCAAGTTCCAGATGATGTCATTCATCTTTTTGAAACCAACGCCGAAGTTAATAGTTTCAATACAACAAAGCTTAACTCAATTACAACTGACCAACATATTTCAAACGCTAGAGATTTTGTAAAAGCCGCACATTTAAATGACTCCGCCAAGAGTCGAATTCTTGAGTCTTTTCAGGATTTTAAAACTTCCCAAACGCAGGGATTACCCTATTCTCTCATTTTGAAAACCACAGCAAAGTATATGGTGACGGTTAATGTAGACACTGCTGATGGATTAGTTAACGGAGCAACAGGAACATTAATGGAAGTAGGATTCAGATCAGCCACACCATCAATTTTGTGGATAAATTTTTAGAAGAAAGTGTAGGAGTTAATGCTCGAGCTAAGTGCTCACATCGTCAAGAAACTTCTTGGACACCAGTTCAGAAGACTATTAAAAGTTTTCAATACCATTCCAACGAGCAAATAACTATTGACCGCGAACAATTTCCTGTAGTACCTGCAGAAGCTATTACTATTTATAAGAGTCAGGGTGCAACATATAACAAAGTGGTTGTCCACACTTGTAGCAAAATGCGCCGAGAAGCATTATATGTGGCATGTAGTAGAGCAACCAATGCGTCTGGTTTGTACATAATCGGTGAATTTTATCCACCAAAACCTGATGCAGGCTCGGCTGTAAATCAGGAACTTCAAACTTTACGCTCCGAAAAACTTCTTAAGACGCATTTCGATATTATACTTAACTCTTCTGAATTTAATTTAATTTTCCATAATACGGAAAGTCTGCATTGCCATTTTAGTGATATTTCGTCCGATCAACTAATGTTACAATCTTCTATTCTATGTTTTGTTGAGGCTTGCACATACTCACACGAAACATATGAACTAAATGACTTTTCAACAGTCGTGCGACTAGATTGCACACCTAATCCAAGAAATCGACCAAAAAGAGGAATTATTGTTTTTATTAAAAATGAATTATACCAACACGTAAGTCTTGTTCGACGGGTCAGAATTTTTCGGGTTCACATGTCTTTGAGTACGCGTTGTTTAAATATAAGTCCTTGGGGTTCTGGTAGTGTACAAAAGTCCGTCTTATCCATTGCGCAAATTTGAAACAGAATTTGAGAACTTATTCAATCAATTCACTTTTTTAAGAAGCAATACCTTAGTTTTGGGGGACTTAACTTATGTCTGCGAGCTCATTCAGGAGGTAGCAGTAGGGTTTATAACTTTTTACGCTCAATAAATTATAATTCACTTCTCGATTTAAATTTACCAACCACCAAGTCCGATACCCATATTGACTGGGCATTTTCAAATATTTCTAATGGGAGGGTCAACGCGCGAACTTATGAAACAATATATAGCCATCATAGCGGGATTTCGGTAAACCTTGAGAGCTTATTGTTGAAGAGTAATTGTTTTTGTTTGTATTAATATTATGTTTGATATTTATTTATTCATATATTTTTATTTTATTTATTTACATATTTTATTGTTATTATTTATTTTGTTTTAAGCATTACGTATTTATTTATTTTGATTTTTTCACATATGTATATATTTGTGGCAAAAATAAAACTTTAAGGTGATTTTAAGTGTTTGATATTTTATTTATTCATATATTTATTTTATTTATTTACATATTTTTATTATTTACAAATTTTTATCTGTTATTTATTATTTTGTTTTAAGCATTACGTATTTATTTATTTATTTTTTCACATATGTATATATTTGTTGCAAAAATTAAAAAAAATTTAAGGTAATTTTAAGTGGGGAACATGGAAATGATTTTGATAAATTATTTCAAGTCGACTCGAAGGCTCTTACAATTATATAAGAGCCCCATTACAGTCGTGATGGCCTCCACGTGGTGTTCCCTGGATACCGATTGAAATTATTAATCGGGAGCAAATTCGAGCGGCGAAGTTAGGTTAGTTTTATATATAATTATGTTATACATAATTCTAGATAATTTTTGAAGTTACAAAATTTTAATAAAATCTTGTAAGCTACATCTGTACTGGTATCGAGTATGCCGCTGTCGGTTGCGTCCGACTGCAACGTTTCTACTTGTTTTTATTGTTTTTGTGAAGAAGATTTGGTTACAAAGCGGTGGTTTGCAAACGAAAGTTAAATTAAATAAATAATAAAATAAATATAATGATAATGACAAGATAAATATAATAACAATAACACAACGAAAAAATAAATAGATAATAGCAAACAATAAATAATAAGGAATAATAAAAACTAATATTCGGGAAAAATAAAACACTAATAGAAATTGAAATTTCAACAAAAAAAAAAAAAAAAAAAAAAAAAAGAGGGGAAATACAATAGTACTAACAAGAGTATAAACGAATAAATCTAAATAAAGTTAAAAAAGCGTATAGCGGAAAAGATTTAAAAGAAAAAAAAAAAAAAAAAAAAAAAAAATAATAATAATAATAAAAAAAAAAAAAAAAAAAAAAAATAATAATAAAAAAAAAAAAAAATAAAATAAAATTTTAACCCGAACTTTAATAAAATTGATAGGAAATTAGTTTTGGTGGAAGAAAATCTAGGGTATTGTTATAACTTAGCGTGGTCGAAATGAGCAAGCCCAATGACACACCGCTGGAGGATCGAGTCAACCCAGGCGTAGGCGTACGTTGGGTCTACCACTGCCGGAAGGAGGATTTGGACGAAAGAACTAGGATTGGATCACTCAGGGAAGGTAGAGGAATTACGAAAACGGGCATAAAAGATGGGAATCACCACACAGGAGTGTGGACGCGGCTAGCCGAGTGGGAAACGCGCTTCGCGAAAATACCTGAATCACCCGTGCCATTAAACGTTTTCGCCCCAAGCGCACGACAGCGTCAGAAATCTGAGTCCGACCTGCTGACGTTATCAGGGTCACCAGGGGGGTTGTTCCCGATCAGCCGTACACAACACCTGACGGTGAAGGGGCAAGGGACTCAAGCGGTGTAGCATCCGAAGAGCACGTGGCACCACAAGTTAGCCTGCCTGTGACCAGCACACAAGTAGTCCCGGAGGGCAATAGATCGCGCATGAGCGCCAACTGCGGGGGTTGTGACAGTAATAGGCAGTACATGGTCGTCCCCGAGCTGGTCAGAAAGTGGGCTGTCAGATTCGACGGTTACGCGGATCCGCTCGTTTTTATAGAGACGCTCGTACAACGAGCTAGAGCGTATGAAATCAACTTAGACCGGATGCCCAGGGACTATGAGCGAAGCGTTGACTGGCATGGCAGTATGTTGGTTTTCGACGAGCGACCTCAGTGACGCGAGTTGGGTCGCATTTAAAAGGCAGTTTTTCGAGTTCTTCCTACCTCCATAATATTTTGATAGGCTAGAAGACCAAATTAGGGCCCGTCGGCAACGCACTGGCGAGGGGTACAAAGAATACATGGTCGATCTGAGGAGACTTATGCGCCATGCCGGGTACGGGGCAGAACAGGAGTTGAATCGTATTTATGAGAACCTGGCCCGGGAGTACAGACTCTATATCCGCAGAAGAGATTTCGCGACACTTGTTCAACTGACCTAGCTAGCAGCAGAATTTGAAGGTATTCCAGGGCAAAACCGGGAGGCAATGGAAGGTAGGAGTATGACAGGAGCCGACTACTCACCAGGGCCTAGGGTCGTGGACACGCCGCTAGGCAAGACAATCCTTTCCGGAACCCGCCAGCGCAGTTACCGTTGGCGAGGAATGGCCCAAATAACGTGAGGACAGGGGGAAGCGGAGAAATCTCGAACGGCATGCTGGGGCAAGAGCATATGAGGCCGAGGGGAACCAGTCGCGTGTGCTATAATTGTTCGCAGGAAGGGCATTTTGCCCGCGAATGCTCAAATCCAAAGGTGCTGTGCTGTAAGCAGTGTGGCGCGCAGGGCGTGAGCACCAGTATGTGTTGCGGAAAGGGAGCGGGAAACGAGCAGCCGCGTCATCCGGAGTGGGATCGGATGGGCGTCGGCGCGAGTCAGTCCCAGAAATAGTATACCCTCTTAGAGTCGAAAATAATCGCATAGTCGCCACGGTAGGAGTCGGGGACCGAGGTGCAGAAGCGACAGTCGACACGGGGGCTACTAGGAGCTTCGTAAGCGAGGAGTTTTTCCGCAAGATAGAGATGAAAGGGGAAGTTTTCTCTGCAACCGCAAACACACGCTTAGCCGACGGGTCGAGCGTCGCCATTTGCAAGCTGTTGCGAACAAAAGTAAAATTAGTAGGTAAAGAAGTGACAATGGATCTGCTGGTAATGCCATCCATGTTGGATAATCTCATTCTGGGAATGGACTTTCTGTGTAAGATAGGTACGACGGTTCAATGTGGCGAAGCGAAGTTGATCCTACAAAGCGCCAAAGTGCGGACCGAGGGCACCGACAAGGTCGAAGCGGAGACCCCAACATTGCGAGGAAGTGACCCGAGGGAATCCTGCGAGGAGGGTACGACGACAGAGGAGCGAGAGGCAAACCGAGACGCAGCGTCAGCCGTTCAGAAGCCATCGTTGGGCCAATTGGGTAACGCAGGCGTGGCTGTACCCCAGGGAAGGCACCCGGAGCCCGACGAAAAACAAGAAGATGTTAACGAAGAAGAGCAACAATGGCCAGCGAGCTTGGATCCCGCAATACAGAAGTTTCTGAAGGAGGAGTTGCAACTGTTCGAGGGGTTACGAGGTGTGTCCAACATAGCCGAGCACCACATCGTTATGAGGGATAACAAGCCGATCAAGCAGAGGTACTATCCCAAAAACCCTGCAATGCAGCGCGTGATCGACAAACAAGTGGACGAACTGATTGAGGCAGGGGCCATAGAACCGTCGAGAAGCCCACACAGCGCGCCTATTGTACTCGTTCGCAAGAAAACGAATGAATGGAGGATGTGCGTCGACTACAGACAGCTCAACGCACACTCAGTACCCGACGCGTACCCCGTTCCCCGGATTAATCAAATCTTGGAGAAGCTGAGAAATGCGCGATTTATATCGACGTTGGACCTGAAATACGGCTATTGGCAAATCCCCATGGCAGCGGACAGTCGGGAGTGCACGGCGTTCACGGTGCCGGGCCGAGGGCTGTTCCAGTGGAAGGTCATGCCGTTTGGATTGCATTCGGCCGGCGCTACATTTCAGAGAGCCCTGGATACGGTGATCGGCCCTGGGATGGAGCCCCACGCGTTCGCTTACTTGGACGACATCATCGTAGTCAGCAAAACAGAGGAAGAACACTTAGAGAACTTGAGGGAAGTGTTCTGCAAGCTGAGGAAGGCTAATCTGAAGCTGAATCGAAAGAAATGTTCTTTCTTCCAAAGGAAGCTGGTATACCTCGGGCATCTGGTGAGCGGCGAAGGCATCCAGACGGACCCTGCCAAAGTGGAAGCCATCAATAATTTGAAAGCCCCGACTAGCAAAAAGGAGCTGAGGAGGTGCCTGGGGATGGCGTCTTGGTACCGTCGGTTCGTGCCTAATTTCACTACGATGGTGCAGCCTATGACAGGCTTGTTGAAGAAAACCCGGAAATGGTCGTGGGACGAAGAGCAGCAAACAGCACTAGACAGCCTCAAACGGTGCTTGACAACCGCTCCGATATTGGTTTGCCCGGATTTCCAGGAAAAATTCACGCTTCAGACAGACGCAAGCGATTATGGCATCGGAGGGGTGCTCACCCAAAAGATCGACCAACAGGAGAGGGTCATTTCCTACACGAGTCGGAAACTTTCGAAGGCGGAAATGAACTACTCCGCGACAGAAAAGGAATGCCTGGCGATCGTGTGGTCAATTCGGAAATTGAGATGCTACCTAGAGGGATACCGCTTCGATGTCGTGACGGATCACATGGCTCTAAAATGGTTAAACTCCATCGAAAGCCCGACGGGAAGAATAGCACGGTGGGCATTGGAGCTCCAGCAATACCAATTCGACGTGAAGTACAGGAAAGGGAAGCTCAACGTGGTAGCAGACGCGCTGTCGCGAGACCCGTTGGAGCAGTGCCAGCAAGCCGTGGTTCAGCAGTCAAAGGGGAAATGGATCCAAGAGTTACGAGAAAAGATAGCCAAAGAACCAGCCAAATACGCAGACTACACGGAAGAAAACGGGCAGTTATACCGCCACCTAGGCCACCGGGCGGATGACGAAGACTATATCCCGTGGAAACTATGCGTGGACGAGGGCCATAAGAGGAGGGTGTTGCAGGAATGCCACGACGCGCCGACCGCCGGTCACCAGGGTATCCGGAAAACAGTCATGAGGCTGTCGCAGCGCTATTATTGGCCAGGAATGTTCAGAGACGCGTCCAGGTACGTTAGACGTTGCGAAAAATGCCAACTATTCAAGACGGAGCAGAGAAGCCAGCTGGCCAGATGTTAACCCGCCAAGTGGCGGAGCCAATGGCCATCCTGTGCGTGGACTTTGTGGGCCCCTGCCGCGCTCAAAGCAGGGCAATACGATGTTGTTAGTATTCCACGACGCATTCACGAAGTGGATAGAACTGGTTCCTTTAAAAAGAGCAACAGCAGCAACTCTACAGAAAGCCTTTCGCGAACGAATCTTATGCCGTTTCGGCGTACCCAAGAAATTCGTATGCGACAACGGAGTCCAGTTCACAAGCCGAAGTTTCAAGGCATTTTTGAACTCGATAGGCGTAGAAGTGGAACATACGGCCCCATACTGCCCACAGGAGAACCCAACAGAGAGGACCAACAGGACAGTGAAAACGATGATAGCGCAGTATATCTCGGGAAGTCAAAGTTCGTGGGACGAACTAATACCCGAAATCTCGTTGGCAGTCAACTCGAGCATTGCGGATTCGACAGGATTTTCCCGGCGTTCCTGATGCAGGGAAGAGAACCGCGTCTGCCAGCAACGTTATACGACGAGAAGACACCGGGTACAGGAAATGCATCGCAAACACCTGGGGAGAAAGCGGACCGCCTGAGGGAAGTGTTCAAGATAGCGCAGGGAAACCAACAGCGAGCGTCAAAGGACCAAGGGAGGAATTACAATATGAGAAGGAGGGAATGGAGGCCGACGATGAACGAACTGGTTCTGTTGAGGACCCACCAACTCTAAAAAGCCAGCGATGGGTTCGCTGCAAAGCTAGCACCGAAATACGAGGGACCATATCGGGTTAAAAGATTCATCTCTCCGAATGTCGTGCGATTAGCAAAAGAGGGGAGCGTAAGAGCCGGACGGCTAGCATCTCGCAATTGAAACCTTTCCAACACGAAGACGAAGACGATACAGCGAGTCTACAACAGGAAGCGAAGATAAGCGAAAGGCGATGCCCATCATAAGCAGACACTCACGTCTGGCCTTTCTTCTTTTCCCACTTATTCGTTCCCAGAACCCACTAACGAAAAAAAAAAAAAAAAAAAAAACATCTGCATCTCGTATAAAACACAATAATAACATATACACAATTTCTTACCCACAGGCAATGGAAGCTAGAGACAAAAGGAGCCGCAGTGAAGCCATAGATGGACCCGCCAGCCACGAGGGCTATACCCGTGAGCGTTCGTCCGGAATTGGTGTGGCAACAAACAACACGTACGAGCAAATGATAAGCCCCACAGCACTCGTGAACAAGCACGTACACACAGAAGCCTCAATCGAAGATACGCTCGAGGGGATGGTGATCCGCATAATGGAGCTGACGACATATAGCTTTGGACAACTGCAACCAAGGCCGCAGCAGCCACCCGAAACGACCGGCGTGCCAACGGACGAGGAATGGGCAGAATGGGAGTCACCCAAGGTACAGCAAGAAAACGAAGACGAGATCGTTGGATGGGAAGAAGGGCTGGACGCAACGCTGGAAGCCGAGCGAGAAGACCAGAAGGCGACCATCCGCGTTGGGCCGCCGCACCCGACAGAAGAAGAATGGGAATCGCCGAAAGTAGAGCAGGAGACAGCAGATGAGATCGTTGGATGGGAGGAAGGGTTGGACGCAACGCTGGAACACAAGCGAGAAGACCTACCGCGCAGCTCGGAACCCACACCATCACGATCTAGGCAAGAACGAGTGCAGGTACCCTGGCTTTGGACTTGCTACCCGAACGAGGAAATTCTGACGACAAAAGCGGTAAAGGAAATCCGCGCGAGGCTCCGCAACGTAGGCTCGTCAGGACGACGCAACCGCTTCACGGCCGCTGCCGGCGGCAAGATTTTTGCCGTGACCCCACACCGCGACGGAACGGTCACGGTCACGAAGAAAGGGGGGGGGGTGTGAAGTAGGCCAAGCGGGCCGAATTCACATTTATATATAGATATAGGAAACGACAAGAAGCCCACATTAAGTTACGAAACTCTCATTGAACATAAATATATAATAAACGACAAGAAGTCAACATTTAGTCAGCTACAGATAAGAAACGGCAAGAAGCCAACATTTAGTTAGATTTGTTTAGCATAAATAAGAACAACAAGAAGTCCACATGTGTTTAACATATATATAATAAACGAAAAGAAGTCAACACTTAGTTACGCACTAACATATAAGAAAAGGCAAGAAGCTATGTAATATATAAGGCGACAGAAGAGGCGCACGAGAGAGCCGCGACCCGAAGACCCAGCGGTCGGGAGAGGCCACGACGCGATCAACGCCGAGGAAGAGACCGGCGCGATTTAGTTGGTGCAGAGAGGTCTAATCGAACCCACGCATATTCGGGGAACGTGAATTCGTGGAGTAGCCGGTCTGAATATAATTGATAGGTAATTAGTTGTAAGTTTATGAAGAGAAACCCAGTGCTTAGACAGAAAGGAGAGAAAGAGGAAATGAATAAAAGTTTACTTTAATACTTTAATTGAAACTAAACCCCTACCCCTCTATTATTCTTTTGATTGTCGAAGTTGGTTTGCAGCTGTCAGTTTTGCACGCCGACGCGCACACACGTTGATCGCTAAGTTCTGCGCACACTTGCGCATATGTACGCGCGCGATACCCTAACCCCGTTTTGAAACAGTCTGAGTGACCCGTGGTACTCGTACTGAGGGCTGCCCAGTACACCTCCCCCCCGATCACTCAGCCGTTTTCGACCAACGCGGATGTCAGGCGGCCTAAATTACACATGTCTGTACTTCACAAGGCGTCGCTGGTGTTTGTAACAAATTTCTTGTAACGCAGAACTTTGGCTAGACTGAGATCTATACCCCGGCCAAAATCTCTACCTTACAGCATATTATATAATAGTTATATAGACGCTGCTTAAGTGCATTTTAAAATCAAATAAAACTAAGCAGTCTGAATATTCTATTAAAATAATATAAGTTGGCATATTCAATTTTATTGAACTCTATACTTTGTATAGACGATGTAACGTTGTTGAACACTTCACTGAGTGAAGTCAATTTTTGACTTATTTTGAAGTATTTATTTATTTATAATACTTACTTTAAATTAAGTTGTTAATTTGTTTTGTTGCTTTTTTTAAACAAAAATAATACGTCGATTTTAGACTTAATAGTTGAAGCAACATTGTATATAGTTGTCTTCTATTTTGCATATTATATAATAGTTATATGGACGCTGCTTAAGTGCATTTAAAAATCAAATAAACTAAGCAGTCTGAATATTCTTTTAAAATAATATAAGTTGGCATATTCAATTTTATTGAATTTTATACTTACCTATAGACACTGTAACGTTGTAACAATCGTTTTACAGTGAAGTCAATTGTCTCACAGCCAAATTAAAATATGTCTATTGAGACTTTAGATATAAGTGGTGTTTTGGTGCCGCATTCAGTTGTTCGCATATTTGGTGATGGAGCCTGCCTTTTTAGATCTATTTCCTACCTTTTATATGGTAGGCAAGGCTTCCATGGCACCATACGCCAACATATTGTAACCCATGTCGTTACCAACTGGGAAACTTTTGCTTGCTTCAGCATGAACATAAATGGAGAGTGCTATAGCTCTTCTGAACAATATTAGTGCACTATGTCAAATTCATATACTTATGGTACTGCATGTGAGCTTCAAGCAGCAGCAGAAATTTATGCTGTAAATGTTCAAGTTTTTCTAAATGGAAACCTATATCTATCATTAGGAAATGATATGCATCCTGTGAAAAAATTGCGTTTTACCGGCGAATTAATGTATGGACATTTTGATGTTTATATTCCTTTAGAGGAAGTATTAACTCAAGATACCGATACGTCAAGTGAATGTATAACTGAAAATGTTAAAAATCCCGTTAAAATACGTAGTCGGTTCACCGACAAAACAACACAAACGGTACGAAAATATATAGTTGAAAAATATCTTGAAAAAAATAAGGGTAAGCACAAAAAATATCAGGTTAATAATCCAGAAGCTCATAAAGCTGCAAAGAGAAGACATCAGGCTGATAATCCTCAAGCTAATAGAGATGCAGTGAGACGACATCAGGCTAATAATCCTTATGCACGTCAAGAAAGGCGTTTGCTTGCATGGAGTGTTAAAGCCATGTCTGGCTTAAACTATGATTTTGAAATAGCTTATAAGTCAGATAAAATTACTCAACTTGGTAGTATGAATTTGATATGCAAACATTGTAATGCTTTAAAGTGGAAAAATTAGCCTCTGGGTATCTGTTGCAAGGCAGGAAAAGTTAAGATTTCACAAAATGAAAGTTTGCCTGATCCACTTAAGAGCTTAATAATTGGTGGACATCCCAAGCATGATCATTTCATTGATCGTATAAGAAAGTATAACAGCTGCTTTCAAATGACTTCTTTTGGTAGTACAAAAATTATAAATGAAAATTGGTCAACCTTTAAAGTCCAAGGACAAGTGTATCATTTAATTGGTAGTGTCCGACCTTTGCCAAATGAAGAAATGCAGTTTCTTCAAATTAATTTTGTTGGTGATGATGAAAAGGAAGCTCAACTACGTTGCAAAAATATTCCAAATGTTGATTTAAGCGTAGTAAAGGATCTTCAATGTATGTTTCATCAGAATAATCGTTATGTTAAAGATCTAAAAATGGCTCTCAATAAAATACCAATAAGTACTAAAGATTACAAATTGGTTATACATGCTGATCGAACACCCGCTGGTGCACACAAAGGGCTTTCAATGCACCTCTATTAAGCGAAGTAGCTATAGTTATTGTTGGTCAGCAATTTGAAAAGCGCGATATTATTATTGAAAGCCATAATAATAAATTACATCGCATTAGTGAGGTGCATCGATCATACGATGCCTTACAGTACCCTTTGCTATTTCCTTATGGCGAAGATGGCTATTCAGTGGATATACCACAATGGAATCCATTATTAAAAAGGGAGGAGCCAAAACAAAAGAAGATATCTGCGTTAAGCTTTTACAGCTATAAAATAATGATTCGTCAATCTGAGATAAATCATTTAATTTATTGTCGTTCCCTGTTTAGTCAATTTTTGGTTGATATGTATGCTAAAATTGAAACAGAAAGGTTAAATTATATTCGCTGCAATCAATTGAAACTCAAAGCAAGATGCAATAGGCCAACAAGATGCTGTCGCAGCTCAACTTGGTCAGATGGTAATTTTACCATCTTCTTTTACAAGCTCTGCACGATATATGCGTGAAAAGACTCAAGATGCTATGACATATGTTCGCCATTATGGGCGACCAGATCTTTTCATAACATTCACCTGCAATCCACAGTGGAATGACATCAAAAGTGTTTTGATACCGGGTCAAAAGCCACATGATCGTCACGATATTATAGCTCGAGTTTTTCATTTAAAAGTTAAAGCTTTAATGTCACTATTGATAAAAGGTTCTTTGTTTGGAAGCGTGCAATGTTTCATGTACTCTGTGGAATGGCAAAAGCGGGGCTTACCACATATTCATATTTTACTACCATTTTTTGGCACTATTGCGAGGTTGTTTTTGTTATGATGCGCTGCTACTGGTCTAGCTGGCGTTCATGTGCGATCTACGCAGATAATAGCTGCCAAGCTTTTCGCCTGCACTGATACCGATCTGGCTTGCGTTCAGGTGCGATCTGCGCAAATAAAAGCTGCCAAGCCTTTCGCCTGCACTGAGGCAAATAAACATAAATATTTTTATGTTGTTTAATTATTGTCGCTAACCAAAATTGCGACTGCAACCAAATTCGTATTTAAGTAGATTGCAAATCTACGCAAATATATATATATTTAAGGAAAAAACATTTTGATGACCGTGTTCGCCCATATAAAAAATATTATTTTTATAATTCACGCCCCGCGTGCTTCCTGAAGGTTAAGGACGATAAAACGAAATCAAGGTTTGCGTCTGCTGCTACGTCTGGTCCAAATCGAAAAGATCGGATCTCGCCTAACCTGCTCCTTTTATACCCCCCTTTAACAGGATATAGCCGAGTGTCTAATTGACAACTCTCTCAAAATAATCTCACCACTTCAACGGTTGCAAGCTTCGTTAAAAGCAAAGTTGCATTTACTAACGATAGTTAGTGACTGCGCGCCAAAATACATATTTCAAACAAAAAATGTTCTATTTGATTTTCTAATTTTTTTCCTATTTAATGTGCCCATTACACCACTGAGTAATTCGCCGTTCTTAACGCGTCGAATTAAGCAGAAAATATTTATTGTCTCTCTCTCTTGATTCCAAAAGTAGTCAGAAAAGCATTGAACTACTAATTAACACTTCCGGTACCCCATATATATCAAGCAATTGGTCCTCCAAAAACTTTTGAATACATTCACTAGTAAATTTCTATAGCGGATACAGCCAATGAAATTTCGATAGATGGTCAAGAACGATTAACAGCCCAATATTTCATTACTTGCCTCTAGGATACGGTCCCAAAATGTCAATATAGAGTCGTTGAAATGGACGTGCGGACTCTGCTTTCGCTCCTATGGGTGGTTTTAGTAACATGTTTGGTGCTTTTGTACCTTTACAAATGTCACATCCCCTTACAAATTCTCTTACTTGAGATACCATTCCTGGCCAAAATAAATGCCTACGAATCACGTCTAACGTTTTTGCCATTCCTCGCGCAAGAACTATTTCATGTGCACGACTAATAACTTGATAGGACAATTCAGGTGGAACCCATAATTTCCATGCAATTTTCTGATGCCTCTGTGCCATCGATATGCTTTGGTTTTTTGTAAATGTTGCAGCAACTAGTGGCAACTTAGAACTTGCTCGTACACATATATGTACGGCAAGAAAGAAACGTGGGCTATTAGTCGACTTCGACTTTATTGCGGACAGACAGACAGGTTAAACAAAATACGTGCGCTCTTTCCATGTGATATTTCAGAAGTGATTTATATTTTCTCTCCGCTCAGCATTAGAGTGCCAATATTCAACTATGTTAATTACAGAGTTACATTACATGTGCATACTTATTTAACAGATTTTCAATTGACTTAACATTACGATATTGAAATAATAGTAGAATTCATTTAGTTTTTTATCTTAATTGAAATGACTAAAGATCGGCCGCGTTGAATGGCCAGAGGGCTTCAAACAAGTTACAAAATATTATATATATAAACAATTGTATACATTTCAATTTAAAAGTCCAAGCTTCATTTGTTAACAAGTTAATCTATATTAAACGTCAGCGGTGCTAGTCGATGGATAGCTTGTTTATACACGCCGTTCTTGGTTCGAACGACTGCGACGCGGACTTTGCTGTCTGCTCCCTTGACGACCTCCTCGGTGACCCCGAGCAGCCACTGCTGTGGTGGACTGTTGTCTTCGTGGATTATTACGACGTCTCCTATTGCCGTGTTGCGCTCCTCTTTGTTCCATCGTTGACGCTGCTGCAGCTCCAGCAGATAGTCGCGTGACCAATCCGCCCAAAAGCGCTGCTTGATGGCTGAGATCAGCTGCCATCTTTTCAAGTAAGATAGCCTTTCTTCTGGCATCACCTGATTTGATGCGCATGGCAGCGTTCCTAGCGTTTCGCCTACCAACAGATGGGCTGGCGTTACAGCTTCGCCGTCGTTGGGGTTGGTGCTCAAAGCTATGAGTTCAAAATTGCTTCCGCGTCGACCAATATTGTTTCCAGTTCGTCGTGGCGAAGCATGGCGCTGCCAATGGCCTTGAGTATCAGTCCCTTGGCAGATTTGACTGCCGCTTCCCAGAGACCGCCAAAATGCGGTGCTCGGGGGGTATGAAGCTGAACGTTATGCCGCGCTCGGCAGCATAGGCCGCTGTAGCATCCCGATGCGTGTTGATGTTCATTTCCAAATCCGATATTATTCGCGCAGCACCGACGAAATTCGTTGCATTGTCGCAATATATCTTTGCTGCAACTCCCCGACGTCCAACAAACCTGGATAAAGACATAATGAATGAGGTGGAGGTTAAATCAGCTTCAAGTTCCATGTGGACAGCCTTAGATGTTAAGCATACAAATACAGCTATATACATTTAAACAGATCGTTTTCCACGAATACCTAGCGGCACAAGAAATGGAACAAAAAAATCCACGCCGCTGATTTTAAAAGGCCTGTTGCCATGCAGGCGATCAGCGGGCAAATTTCCCATTATTTGTGAGGCGAGAACTGGCTTATACCGAAAGCAGTAGACACAACGTCTAACTATTGCGTTGCATTCTTGGCGAGCGTTGATCAGTAAAACGCGAGGATTGGCATGACAGTTCGAACGATGCAAGTAGTTTAGATATGTTTCGATAAACCGATTGCCTTTCGGCATAAGTAAGGGAAACTTTGCATTATGTGGAAGTGGCGCTTTTACCAAACGACCACCCACTCGTAGCAGCCAAATAACACGCTTTCCATCTTGATGAGGATGTAGAACGGTGTAAGCTTCTGAAAGGATGGCAGAAGCGTCTTAGAACTTCTTACATTTGCTATTTCCTTTTCAAAAACGGTATGTTGAATAATGTGAATAATAGTGAGGAATGCACTATTCATCTCTTCAGCGGAAGGTACCAGTGTAGTGTAATTCTTTCCTTTTCCATGGGAAAACGCAGCATGTAACAGACAATTCGAAGAAGTTTTTGATATGACGATGTCTTGTCAATCAGCTCTAAAATATAATTAGGTGGCGCATCGGCCGCGATTAACACCGTGGCTGAACTACTAAATTCTAACTGCAAGTCATTAGCTGTCAATTTAATGTGCGAATTAATTGGCCAATGCGACTGCGCCTTCAACAAGAATTGTGGACCATTGAACCAAATTGATTCCCGGAGCTCGATTGCACAGCAACCTCGAGATACTATATCTGCTGGGTTGTCTTTAGTGGGAACATGATGCCACGTCGCACCTATGCTCAACTCCTGTATGTCGGCCACACGATTAGCAACAAACGTATTTAACTTGGATGCATGCATTTGCAACCAGTGAAGAACTACTTCCGAATCTGACCAAAGAACGACTTGCTCTATTGGAATTTCGATCAGATCCTTGACATTTGCCCAAAGCTCGGCGAGCAGCTGAGCAGCGCATAGTTCTAAGCGCGGTATCGATTTTGTTTTAAGTGGGGCTACTTTAGATTTTGCTGTAAGAAATCTGACAGACACACTATTTTGATCAGCAATTCTTAAATAAATGCAACACCCAAATGCTCGTGATGAGGCATCAGAAAAGCCGTGAACTTGGCAAGATACATTTGGTGCAATGCCTACATAACGAGGGATTGAAATTCAGTTCATCAAAACAATGTACAACGGCATGCAGATAATTTTGCAAGTCGGTGGGTATTGGATCGTCCCAACCGAGGTTTTGAAGCCACAGTTCTTGTAGAAAAATCTTTGCACGAGTAATAAGCGGACATAAAAGCCCTAAAGGGTCATACAGTCGCGATACGAATGAAAGTATCGATCGCTTTGTTGGCTGTACGTTTAATGGCAAATTTTCCATTGTGTACTTAAAGACGTCTTGTCTAGGATAACAAAGCAATCCGAGCGTCTTTGTCTCTTCGTGCGTAATTGCAATAGTATCATCTTCCGTATTGATTTGCTCGCAATTAGAAAACCATTTTGTAAGCGTAAAGCCAAAAGAACTTAGAACTGAAATCAACTCGTTTTTCAACAACCGTAGTTCTTCCAATGAATTTGCACCAGATAGCAAATCATCTACATAAAAGTCTTTAGCCAACGACTTTGAGGCCAAAGGATGTGTTGTAGCATGCAGATCACTTAAATATTTTAAGCATCTAATGGCTAGAAATGGGGCTGAAGCTGTGCCGTAAGTTACGGTGTTTAAACGGTAAATTTTTAATGATTCTGTAGGCCTTTCCCTCCAGACAATTAACTGAAAGTTACGCTGGGTCTCGTCAATTTCGACTTGACGGTACATCTTAGCTATATCTGCGGTAATTGCAAATGGATGCATTCGAAACCTTAGCAGAATGGAATACAATATGGGTTGGATGGTAGGACCAACCATTAGAATGTCGTTTAGCGACATTTGCGACGAAGTTTTACTGGAGGCATCGAATACGACTCTCAGTTTTGTAGATGTGCTTTGCGGTCTCAGCACGCATTGATACGGAATAAAATAATGCGGCTCTCTCGGGATTATGTTATCAGTGATGCTCATATGATTAAGATAAATGTACTCTTTCATGAAAGCAATGTACATATCGCAAATCTCTGGTTGCTTACTTAATCTTCTCTCAAGTGCTAAAAAACGTCGCTTGGCGTTTTCATAAGACAATCCCAAACAGTGTGGACTGGTCTTAAAGGGCAATGTCACACTGAGGTGTCCCGAGGGTAAACGAGTAACGTTTTCTGTGAAAGATGTCTCACAAAGCTCTTGTTCTGGGGTATTCAGCTTCAATTGAGCGTTTGGCGTTTCTTCCACCTCCCATAATTTTCTAATGAATGTGTCAATGGATAAATTCTCTTCAGAAGTGCTGATGAGAGAAGTTTGCCGCGAACAATTCTCAGAGGTGGATTTGCATTTCCCAGATGCAATCCAGCCAAAGGCGGTGCGCCTGAATGTAGGCGAATCTGCGCTAGTTTTCAAGTGTCCGTTTTCGAGCAGTTCAAAGAATGTATCTGCACCAAGCAGCATATCAATTCGCTGGGGCTTAAAAAACAACGGATCAGCCAACTCGATGTCATTGGGAACGGTTGCATCAATAAGTTTTTCAGGCTGATGCGACGAGATCGACTTTAAGACACTAAATTCAGTAAGCATTTCGAAAGAATTAATTCTTGATCCAATCGAAGTTTGGACCGCATAATGAACTGTAGACTGACGCTTCCCTATTCCTAAAAGGCTGATTTCTTTTCGATGTCTTTTCAAATTAAGTTTCGTAGCAAGATCTTCTGTGATAAAGTTAATTTGCGAACCTGAATCTAAGAGAGCTCTAGCTACCTGATCTGTACCACACTGATCCTTAATCTTAACGATTGCCGTAGCTAATATAACATGATCGGCACCACTAGTAGCATGATTAGCCGTAGGCACTCGAGTCGAAGTTGCAGTTTGTGCCACCATAGGCAGATTATTTGTTGGTTGCTGGGATTCAGTTGTATATTTATGCAATAAGGTATTGTGCGGCTTTTGGCACACTCTGCAGTGGCTGGATTTGCACGATGAGACCGAGTGTCCCGGGCGCAAACAGTTTATGCAAATTTAAAACGCTTTAGGCAGGGAATTGCCGCGAAGGAAGTACATGACTGTATATAGTGGTCACATGATTTTCAGTAACCACAGGTTGTGAGACAGATAGCGATGTTTTACCATTTCTTTTATGAATGTCTTGAGTGATGCTCTTGCTACTAGAATGTTCATCAGACAAATGCTGGTATCGCCTATTTAATTCTTCCCATTTGGCTTTAGTAATCGAATCAACCTTACTCATAACTAAATAAATAATCAGCATATTTAAAATCTCGGTTTGCGATCCCAATGATAAAAGTGATTCATAGATTGCCTTTACAGTATCTATGAGATTACGTAATGCAGACGGTGATGGCAACTTTATGTGTGGTAATTCGAATAATTTAGACACGCTACTAAAAACAATTAAACAGCTGTTATCATAAACATTTTTTAATGCAGCTAAAACCTTTGGATAATTAGCGTCCGATACTTGATATGCTTTGACGGTGCACAAAGCTTCGCGCTCTAAGCATGACAGCAAATGATTAAATGATGACATGGTTAAATCACTATCCACCAAGTTTTCGAAAAGGCCAATAAAATTTTTGAACTCAGAATACTCCCCTCCAAATCGTGGCAGCTTCATTTGCGGCAGCTGCCTAGAGTGAGATGCTTGTGCTATCATAGTAGAATTAGCTGGGCCATCGCGATGAGTAACTGATTGTTTACGTTTGCTCATCAACAATGCTTTCGTTGAGATACACAAGTCTTCCAAGTCAGAACGAGAAACCATGTCAGGACTAATCATATCTAGCTCCTGCTGAATATCGAATGCACTTTGTATGTAACGATTCAAGATATCTAATCGACATTCAACTTCACACGGCTCAATGGGAATAGTTATAAGTTTTATTTGTTTTTTAACACGAGCAATATCAGCCGTAACTATCTTGTTACGCTGCAACAAGTTATCTAAATCACTTGAATCTGAATCAGACATCGACTTGCCTTTATTTTTCTATTACCCATGGCTGCAGCTTTGTTGTGCAGTGGTAACAGAAATTTGAAAAAATGCGCAATATATTTACCGAAGTTTATTAAATTAATTTACTCAACAAGTTTGAGTCAAATAATTGTTATATGTAAACGCGCTTTATTTCACTAGTGTCGAATTAAATTTATAAATGCGCAGAGGAATTTGATTTTTAATAAATTTGTCCCACTGTGCCGAATTAGCATGCAAGCGAATGTATTTAATTGTGTTTAATGTTCAACCAAAATGCGAACTTATAAAGCGAATAGCCAAAACGAAATGCGTTTGTGTGTGTAGCACAATGCAACCGGTACGAATAACCGCGCAAGCAATCGCAAAAAAGGTGAAGGAGCCGCTTGACAACCGAATTTTGTCTAAGCTGGCACTCTTTCTATGCATAACACACGCGCGCAAGTGCAGTGAGAGCAAATTAGGCACAAGTTAATTACAGAGTTACATTACATGTGCATACTTATTTAACAGATTTTCAATTGAATTAACATTACGATATTGAAATAATACTAGAATTCATTTAGTTTTTTATCTTAATTGAAATGACTAAACAGTAAACAAAACCATCCAACATTTCACATCTGGATACAAACTAAGATTCTCATCAACTTTACGCTGTAGTTCCAAATATTCTAGACTTTTAAAAGAAGTGGAAGTAAAATCTACTTCAGGTCCAAATTGTCTAACGCATCAATCTCATCCATTAACATTCCCGATAAGGCATCTGGAACTACGTTATCTCGTCCTTTCCTATGACTGACGTTGAATTTGTAACACTGTTATTTCGTTGCCCATCGTGCCAACCTTCCCTTTAAGTCTGCTTGTCTCATCCGCCAGGCTAAACTAGAGTGGTCTGTGATCACTTCGAACTCTTGTAGCTCTAGGTAACAGCGAAATTTCTCTATGCCTAATAGCACTGCCAAGCATTCACGCTCTGTAACGCTATAATTGCGTTGAGCAGAATTAAGCTTTCTTGACATGAAGGCTATAGGTTGTTCCAAACCTGCATCTTTTAAGGTCTATTTACTCTTAACTTAACTTAACTCTACTTACCGTAAAAGTCAGCTTACTAAATCTGCCTCATGGCTGTCAATGTTAGCGTTTACTATCAACTTAACGGAACTTAACTTAATTCTGAACCTGCAGGTTGAAGATTCTTACGTTAAGTTCTTAAGTTGAACAGTGTTGATTAATGTGAATATCAAACAGCTGATCAAAAACTGTGCTGCAAAACGTTAAGCGCTGTTTAAAACTTCAAATATTGAAATGGATAAGAATAATTTTATAAGTTTAAGTGAATTTAACTACTGATTAAGTTCTAAATAAATTTTTAATTAACATTTTCTTTTGTACGAACATATGGATTATATACTTATTGTATTTTATTTATTTATTTTTCTGTTTTTTTTATTTTTATTATAGTCGGTACGACCCCATTAATATTCTTTGCTTCAATAACCTTTGAGAGTTTTTGTTTAATTTGTGTTTTTTTATACCCTTAACCCATAAAATGGGTAAATAAGGGTATAATGGTTTTGTGAGAAAGTATGAAACAGGCAGAAGGAAGCATCTCCGACCCCATAAAGTATATATATTCTTGATCAGCATCAACAGCCGAGACGATATAGCCATGTCCGTCTGTTCGTCTGAATGAACGCGTGGATCTCAGAGACTACAAGAGCTGAGACTTCAGATTTTGTATATAAGTTCTCCTATACCATGAGCAGAACAAGTTTGCTTCATATTATCGTAAACTATTCTGGTTTCCGATATACACATGCAATCGATGACAAAAAATATTGAATTTGGAAAATCTAAAGTAGAGGGTTGAAGGATCGGGTAATGATAGATTTTTTCTGAAAATGTCGTACAAATCGTTGAAGAAACACCGGAGATATCGAATTTAATCGATTGGAGTTAAGTAAGTATACCTAAGTCAATTATACATTTTATTTATATATTGCAACTGGGTTCAGGGTATCTTCTAGTTGGGCTCTCCCGACTATAGCCTTCTTACTTTTTTTTTGTTAAATATATTTTATATTAAATTGTTGTGAGGTGGGTGTGTTTTATATTTTAGTTCTTAATTTTTCTTTTTTTTGCCACTATCTAATATTTTACTACTTGCATATTTCACGTTACCTTTATTTTCTCACTTGCAAATAATATTTTGTAGTGTGCATGACAATCTGTCATAAGCCCACTATATTGCAGGGTATGTAACCTTCAGACATAGCAACACTTTGTTGCTACGTATATACAAATATAACGCAAGTACACAAACGGTCAGCGCACTTGAAATCTGATCAACCACCACGAAGTGTGGGATCCGCAACGTAAGCACTTTAGCCCTAACCAGCTAAGCCAGCGCTTGCCTTATATATGTATATTTAATGCATATGCATTCTTTGCTTTCTGCATATACATTCATAAATATACTACAACTTGCTCTTTTTTGACCGCTGGCCGCTCTGCTGCGACAGAGCTTTATACATAAGCAACCCAATTATGTATTTAGGCTAAGAATTCTTTTGACTTAAAATAAAAAAGACATTCAAGAAACCAAAATCGCAAGGCACGGACGTGCAAGTCTAATAGTACTTTATTTAACATCTGACTCTACTATATGGCGACCGTGACTCGGTCTGAGTCCTGCATTGATGGAATCTGCTGATCAACATCAACATTAACAACAAATCAACCATGGAATCTGCTGATCAACTTCAACATTAACAACATTCAACAATGGAATCTGCTGAGCAACTTCAACATTAACAACCCTAGAAGAACATTACGCATGCTCAACAGCGGATCCATCGGAAAACAAGTAAGAAGGCTATAGTCGGGAGAGCCCGACTAGAAGATACCCTGAACCCAGTTGCAATAAATATATTAAATTTATATAAGTCTTTGGTATACTGACTTAACTTCAATCGATAAAATTAGATATCTCCGGTGTTTCTTAACCGATTTGGACGAAATTTTCAGAAAAGCTCTATCGTTACCCATTCTTTCAACCCTCATTTTTACATTTTTCAAATTCGATATTTTTGTGTTATCGATATTATGTGTATATCGGAAACCAGAATAGTTATCGATAATTTGAAGCAAACTTGTTCTGCTCATGGTATAGGAGAACTTATATACAAAATCTGAATTCTCTAGCTTTTGTAGTCTCTGAGATCCACGCGTTCATACAGACGGACAGACGGACAGACAGACGGACAGACGGACATGGCTAAATCGACTCGGCTATTGATGCTGATCAAGAATATATATACTTTATAGGGTCGGAGATGCTTCCTTCTGCCTGTTACATACTTTTGCACAAAACCATTATACCCTTATTTACCCATTTTATGGGTTAAGGGTATAAAAAATCAAGAGCCTGTGCACACAACCACCTACACTGCTGTACAAAATACAAATAAATTAAAAATTAAAACTCAACCACCACCGAAAAAGGAAATACCGACGTTTAAGAAGACATGCCCCGGTGACTGCGAGGGACCCCTATATTCACCGCATTGCCGTTACACCTGTGCAGCCTGCACCGGTGCCCCAACAAAGAAGCAGTAATAGCCTGTGCAGCCAGCACCGGCCTCGTCTAGCGCAACAAGCTAAACATGGAAAAGTGAACCGACAGCGTTTCCAAGTGCGCCAACCAATAACAATTTTTTTTTAATGCACTGCGATGCATAAAATCTTACTTTAAAAATTTAATGTAACATTGAGCGGAATAAGATCTGCCCAATTAGAGTGCGGCCTGTAAAGCCAAACAAACACTAGGTAGGAGAATATGTACATTCACCTTATGTGAATTAATTTTAAACTTCTCTCCGCCAGTTGGCGTACAACCTTTTCAAAAAAAAAAAAAAAAAAATTATAAAAATGTAAATTACAAATAATTTCAAATAGGAAATCTAAATAATAATATAATATCTAAAATGGAAAACGTTTATGACACAGAATCGGCCAAAATGGGCCTCGTAGACACAAAAACGGTGGATTCCACCGCTAATGTTATAAATAAAGTAGAATCAAGTAGTGTAGATTTAGGAATAACAATACTTTGTTAATAATTATCGTCTTTATTCTAAGCGCAAATATGTTCTTTAAATTATACAAGCTACACAATAAGTGCCTCAAGAAAAAAAACAAAAGCAAGGCTAACGATCTAGATAAAATTTAGAATCGAATGAAAAAAAAAAAACGATACATACTAATAAAAATTTTTGACTAAATCAAATTTATATATATATATTATTGTATGATGGATATACCTCAAGTATCAGAATAAAAACTCTGTTACAACGTATGCCTAACAAAGACCCAGATTTCCCAAACAAAGTATAAGCAATGTTATATATGGAGCCAATGAGTACCAGACAACTATCTGATATATACGCAGACATATTGAATGCACAAGAAACATATCACATAATAAGTATTTCAAAATGCATGCGGCAATAGCCGAAGCATTCGAAAGAGACCCAGAGTTCACTATACGAGCAATTTGTGTACTAAATCAATTTCACGAATTAATCTGGATATCTGATTTTGAGTACGCCTACGTGGACTCGTATAATAGAATTACTAGCCCACTATACCACTGCAGTATAAAAGAAAAAGGTATAGTGCTATCCACTTTGCCATATGTGATGGTAAAAGAACTAACAGAAGATAACGTCTTCTTGGGTCCAGTTACTAAACTAATGGTGCGACTGCATCGATAAATATTAGTAACTCATGGAATGGACAGAATTCAGAGAGCTTATAATACAAAAACGCGTTGAATTCATTAAATTGTATAAGTGTTTAAATAAGAAAGTTCCCATACGAATTGAAACTATAATCAAGCATACCCAAATACTAGTACAAACGTACAACGAATGTCGGGAACTTATACATTTCAATTATGACACCTTAAATAGTCTACACAAATTACAAGCAAGGGAAATTATCGACAAATTAAGATCAGCGTTAATTACCTTGGACACAAAACACGACCTACATCTATTTCTTCCTTCGGTACTAAGTGTACCGGTAACATTCGATTCATCCGTATTAGACGACCGAATGCCAGACAAAAAAACTGACATTGATTTTGATTCTGATTCTGAAGAAGAAATCAAACCAATAAAATTACCCAAACAGTGGTAGATTTTCTTAAAACAGCCTCCTCTCTTCTATTTGAGTACGATGGCAAAGCAGAAAATCTATAAAGCTTCAAAGACGCTTTAAGTCTATTAGACACAATCAAAGGTGACCACGAAGCAACGGCCATAGAACTTATAAAGACAAAATTAAGAGGCCACGCAAGAAACTTGATTAGTAATGAGCAAACGATCGCTCAAATTATTGCAAAACTTTCAAGCACAGTAAAAGGCGAGTCAGTAGAAGTATTGTCAGCCAAATTACTCAACTTGCAACAACGAAGCAAAGCTGCCAACCAGTATACACAAGAGGTTGAGCAGTTAACAAGAGCTTTGGAAGGCGCATATATAAACGATGGTTTAACGCCAGAACTGGCCAATAAATACAGTACAGCCGAAGCAGTTAAGGCAATGACCAAAAACTGAACTAACGATAAGGTAAAACTTATCATGCAGGCTGGCACATTCAATAACATGAATGATGCGATATACAAATTTGTCAACAGTTGCACAGAGGCAACTGGACAATCCAATGCTGTATTGTTCTACCAATATTATTCTCAACGTGGCGGAAACCGCGGAAGAGGTAATTATAGAGACCGACCTCACAACAGAGGCGGTCAAGGACAATACTACAATAATAACAGAGGCAACACTCGAGGCCAAAACTCTAGAGGCCATGACAATTCAAACAGAGGTCATAACAATGTCAGAGTAACCCAAGATGTTTCGGGAAACTCCGAGCAACCTTTAGATACTCAGCAATAGAAAACACTAAAGTTCATACAATAAATTTTAGTCTCAATATATTTGTTTTATTTGACCACTTGTCAACAGGTAAAAAACTTACCTTTTTAATAGATACAGGTGCAGACATCTCAATATTTAAAGAAACTTCTGATGTCTTTCATGACATCCAGCCTAATAATATAATAAACATTCAAGGCATAAGTAAAGAGATTTTAAAATCCAAAGGTCTAGCATCAATAGAGATTCAGACAGGAAAATATATAATTCCTCACAATTTTCACATAGTTGATTTAGATTTCGCTATACCATGTGATGGAATAATAGGCATTGATTTTATAAAAAAATTCAATTGTCAACTAGATTTCAAACCATCGGATGATTGGTTTATAATTAGACCCAATAATCTAAAATATCCGATCCATGTCCCAATAACATATGACTCTGGCAAAAACTCAATACTTCTGCCAGCAAGATCTCAAGTTGTCAAGTTGTCACGCTAACTTAAAAAGAAGATGGTGTATTTATTTCTAATCAGGAAATTCAACCTGGTGTATATGTTGCAAACACAATTGCAACATCTCAAAATACGTTTGTCCGTTCACTAAATACAACTAGTACCAACCAATTAGTTACAATAAATAATTTAAAACATGAATCACTTTCGAGCTACGATGTAGTTCACACAAATCAAGAACATAGAGAAAAAACTGTCATATCTCAGCTAGCAAAAAATTTCCCCCACAATTCAAGTCGGAATTAACCAATTTATGCACCAAATATAGTGACATATTCGGTCTTGAAACCGAATCAATCACAACAAATAACTTCTATAAACAACAACTGAGACTAAAAGATAATGAACCAGTGTACATTAAGAACTATCGAAGCCCGCATAGCCAGACAGACAACATCATTGTCGAACCGTCTGTGTCAGAATACAACAGCCCACTCTTACTTGTCCCAATGAAAGCCCTTCCAGGCTCAGAAAATAAAAATGGCGATTAGTAATTGACTTTCCACTGCCTAGAATTGATGATATATTAGATCAACTAGGTAGAGCAAAATATTTCTCATGCCTTGACTTAATGTCAGGCTTTCATCAAATTGAACTTGAAGAAAGTTCAAGAAATATAACTTCATTTTCAACGATCAATGGCTCATATCGCGATTACCATTCGGTTTAAAAATAGCGCCGAATTCATTTCAGAGAATGATGACTATAGCGTTCTCTGGCCTTGATTCTTCGCAAGCTTTCCTTTATATGGATGATTTAATAGTTATTGGTTGTTCCGAAAAACATATGTTTAGAAACTTAACTGATGTTTTTGACAAATGTAGGAAATACAACCTTAAATTACATCCGCAAAAATGTTCATTTTTCATGCATGAAGTAACCTTCCTCGGTCACAAATGCACGGATAAAGGAATCTTGCCAGACGACAAAAAATACGACGTCATTAAAAACTATCCAGTCCCACATGATGCGGACAGCGCGAGACGATTCGTTGCATTCTGCAACTATTAAAGACGATTTATAAACAATTTCGCCGAATATTCACGGCACATAACAAGATTATGTAAAACGAATGTTCCTTTTGAATGGACAGTTGAATGCCAAAATGCATTCCTATACCTAAAAGACAAGCTAATTCAACCAACATACTACAATACCCAGACTTCAGCAAAGAATTTTGCATAATAACGGATGCTAGTAAGCAAGCGTGTGGAGCAGTTTTAACTCAAAACTATAATGGACTCCAACTTCCAGTTGCATACGCATCTCGTTCATTTACAAAGCGTGAAAGTAATACAAGCACAACAGAACAAGAATTAGCAGCAATCCACTGGGCAATAGTACATTTTCGTCCATATATTTATGGAAAACACTTTACAGTGAAAACTGACCACAGACCATTAACTTATTTATTTTCTATGGTCAATCCAAGTTCCAAACTTACACGTATGCGGCTCGAATTAGAAGAATACGACTTTACAGTCGAGTATCTAAAGGGTAAAGACAATTTCGTGGCAGATGCCCTATCACGGATAACAATATCCGAATTAAAAGATTTACAAAATAAAGTCCTGAAAGTCACTACCAGGCAACAAAGTAGACAAAATAAATCCTGCGCAGGAAATGAACAAGAACTTTTGCTTAGGCAAAATCTTGAAAAAGCTTCTAAGCCCAACGTATATGAAGTCATCACAAATGACGATGTACGAAAAGTAGTGGCCTTGCATATGAAAGGAAAGCTGTGTTATTTCAAACACGGAAATAAAATCGTTGCAAGAATAAATGTTAGCGATCTGTATACTAATGGAGTTATCGACTTAGGTAAATTTTTCCAAAGGCTCGAAAAGGAAGCCTGATTTGCATGATTTACGCCAACTAAAAGTGGCACCGCATGAAATCATCTTTGAACAAGTTTCAATAGATAATTTCATAAATACGGGCAATAATACATTGAGATTATTAAGAGTAGCGCTACTCAAGCCGGTGACCATTGTATTAAGCGATACAGAAAAAGAAGCAATTTGTTTACATTTCATGATAATCCCATACAAGGAGGACACACGGGCATAACATAAACTTTGGCCAAAGTAAAAAGACACTACTATTGGAAAAATATGACGCGTCATATAAAAGAGTACGTACGTAGATGTCCAAAATGCCAGATGTCAAAACAACAACACATACTAAACTCCTTTAACAATTACCGACACACCAATAAGTGCTTTCGACAGGGTAATAGTTGACACAGTAGGTCCATTACCAAGATCTGAATATGGTAACGAATATGCAGTTACGCTTATTTGCGATTTAACAAAATATCTTGTTGCCATACCGATCCCAAATAAAAATGCAAATACTGTTGCTAAAGCTATATTTGAATCTTTTATATTACAGTTCGGTCCAATGAAGACTTTCATTACGGACATGGGAACTGAATATAAAAATTCTATTATAAATGACTTGTGCAAATATTTAAAAATAGACAATATAACGTCTACAGCACACCACCACCAGACAGTTGGAACAGTAGAAAGAAGTCATAGAACTTTTAATGAATATATTCGTTCATACATTTCAGTCGACAAAACTGATTGGGATGTGTGGCTTAAATATTTCGTATACTGTTTCAACACGACCCCTTCTATGGCACATAATTATTGTCCATATGAATTAGTTTTTTGTAAGCAAAGTAACTTGCCACAATATTTTAATACAATAGATAATATTAATCCACTGTACAATATAGAAGATTATGCTAGAGAAAGTAAATTTAGACTATAAAAGAGCTAGAATTATGTTAGAAAAAACATAAAATTAGAAATAAAGAATACTACGATAAAAATATAATTAATTTTGAATTAAAAGTAGGAGATATGGTTTTATTAAGAAATGAAACTGGCCATAAGCTAGAATCAGCATATTTAGGCCCTTACACAGTAGAACAAATAGATGATAGAGAAAATATTTTATAACGGATAAAAAGGATAAGGTACAAAAGTACATAAAGATAGGCTAAAACTTTTTATTAATTAATCACTCTCATCTAAAATATATATATATATAAATAAAATGAAAAAAATAGAAAAACAAAAAAAAATATATTAAAAAAAAAAAAAATTTTTTTGTACTTCACAAAAATAAATAATCATAAATAAAATTATTAAAAAAAATATATATATATAAAAAAAAATAAAAAATAAAAAATAAGAAAAAATATATAGCTACATAGAAACTAATATAACTACACTAAGTTACGTTATTTTTCAAAGGAGGGAGATGTAGTATGCATGACAATCCGTCATAAGCCCACTATATTGCAGGGTATGTAACCTTCAGACATAGCAACACTTTGTTGCTACGTATATACAAATATAACGCAAGTACACAAACGGTCAGCGCACTTGAAATCTGATCAACCACCACGAAGTGTGGGATCCGCAACGTAAGCACTTTAGCCCTAACCAGCTAAGCCAGCGCTTGCCTTATATATGTATATTTAATGCATATGCATTCTTTGCCTTCTGCATATACATTCATAATATACTACAACTCTCTCTCTCTCTCTTGACCGCTGCAACGGCAGCGGCCGCTCTGCTGCGACAGAGCTTTATACATAAGCAACCCAATAATTCAGGCTAAGAATTCTTTTGACTTAAAATAAAAAAGACATTCAAGAAACCAAAATCGCAAGGCACGGACGTGCCAGTCTAATAGTACTTTATTAACATCTGACTCTACTATAATTTGCAAATTTTTTATTTTGTTTTCTTCTTATTTTTTCTTCCCTGCCTCTTGGTGCCCATTCTTTTGCACTTACTTGCGCTTATGGATGGTGATTATTCTGTATTTTTAATCTATTTTTTCTTTATCTTTCCGTATTTTTAATAACTCTGAGAGGCATATGAAACACTTTTTAGAGACATTGGAAGTAGAGATGGGCACGGGCCTCAAAAAAGAGGCCCGGCCCGGCCCGGGCCCGAAGAAAATATTTTAGGCCCGGCCCGGCCCGGCCCGGGTTATTTCCAAAAAAGCCCGGCCCGGCCCGGGCCCGGCCCGGCATAAAAACATCAGATAATAATATTAAAAAGGGCAATAAGCTGATAAATTTTTTTTTTCCAATTTAGTATATTTTTATGTTTTTTTTTAACAAGCTTAAATATAAACAAGTGGAAACGTTTCAGTCGGACGCAACCGACTGCGGTTACTCGATACCAGTATTAAAACCGGTAAAAAGAGGCCTGATTGCAAAGGGGTACGGATGCGGCAGGGGTGTACGCTGCCTTAAAGATTCTCCGATGCAGATGGGGATGCCCCAGCTATATTCCTTTCAAATTTGGTAACTTTAGCTCGAAATTTGTAATAAGTGGAGAAAGGGAGGCTGGGGGCGGAATGGGTGGGCGTGGCTGCAAAATTTTTGATGCAGCTTTTTGGGGGTTGCTAGTAGCTATCTTCTCACCAAATTTGGTAGTTCTAGTTGTAAGGATGTGCGAAATATGTGGATTTAAAGAATTGGAAAGTTTCAAGTCTCTAGCTTGAAGGGTGTGGAAAAAAGTTGCGTTCATACAGACGGACAGACGGACGGACGGACGGACACCATGACGGACATTGCACAAACTCAATATACTCTTTACCTTCGGTATCGAGTATAATAAAAAATTTACATATTTTTGTACAAAAACATAAGTTTGTCTAGGTTTTGGCTTTTCAATCTGGTTCCTTTTTCATTTAAAATTTGCCCTGATGCAGAAAAAAGCCGTTCGCTTGTAGCTGAACTTACAGGAATATTAAGAATTGTTCTTGCTAAAATTTGTAGGCATTTTAGTTCCTTGGCATGCTTCCAAAACGTAAGAACGCACTTCTCGTTTACAGGTGTTTTTAAATAAATGTCTATTTCCCTGTCAACAACACTCAGCTCAACTTTCCTCTTCTTGCGAAAACTGGAGTCGAGGAATTGTGAAAATTCGTGTTCACTGCGAGCGGGCGCATTAAAATTGTCAGGTGCTGATGTTCCATTTTCATTATAAATTTGGGTGAGCATTGATCGCACCGTGGACTCAATGTTTTCTCGTTTCTCAACGGACAAAAAAAGCATCTCCCTGAATGGGGGATTTAGAAAAAGACCAACCAAGTGAGCAGTAGTAGGTACAAATCGGACCATTAACGATTTCAAGGTTTGCTCCTTGAACTCAAGCATTACTGCCGAGTCAATTTGATTCGCACTGCACATTTGTATCAATTTTCATACCACAACGGATATATACTCATTGTAGGCTCTTTGTCGGAGCTCAATTTTTCTGAACACTCTTTAATACTTTGAGGAATTGTAAAAGGGAGTCCAAAAGCGTAAAATTTAGTTCGACAATGCGGTGTAGTTCATTTTTTTCTACTAATAAGCTTTTGACTTCGTGTTGAACACTATTAATACTTTCAAGCATGGTGTATGTTGAGTTCCATCTGGTTCTAATGTCTTGTTTCAATGTTTTAGTCAGCTTGCTATTAAGTCCTGAGTGCTTGAAGCATTCCACTAGCTTCTTTGAGCAATCTATCATACTTTTAATGTCCGGAAGGGGGTTTTTTTCAATGACATCATCCATAACCAGGTTAAGGTTGTGACAAGCACAAGATAGTCTTTTAAACTGTTTAAATGCGGAGACTACATTTGCTCCATTGTCAGTTACAAAAACAGAGGAGGTAATTTTATCGAGTACATTAAACTCTGCTAGTATGCTCTTAACTTGGCAAATTATATTTTCTCCTGTCTTTCGCTCTTCTTCGAACTCCCTGACTCCCAATAAAGCAAATTTCAGTTCAAAGTTTGCATCAATGTAGTGGGCGGTCAGGGATATGAAACTTCTTGTCGTGTACTCCTAGTCCACATGTCCGTGGTGAATGACAAGTGCTGCTCAGCAATCTCCAATGCAATTTTCTGCTTCAGCTTGTCATATTCCTCCTGCATGATCGTTGAACTGAGTTTTTTCCGGGAGACAACGAAGTCGGTGAACCTGTGTTTGCCAAAATCAGCACCAAGATTTATCAGAGCTTGAGCATAATCCTGGAAACCTCTTCCTAAAACAGAAGTTAAAAATATATTTTGATATATATAGAGTTGGTTGAATGTGAGCACGATTACTCACAATGATCGATAGAATATCAACAGTTGCGATGATTTACGCAAGTGCGATATTTAATCTATAAGAAGTTCAGTGTTGCGTACTACTTTTAGGTAAGGATGGGCACACTGTTGACAAATATAGCGCGCTTATCGTTTAAATGTGCGTAGGTCGAGGCGGCCGGCCGGCCTTGTCGGGCCTGACGGGCTTTTTAGGCCCGCTGGGCCTGTCGTGCTTTTGAGTTAAGGCCCGGGCCCGCACGAAAAAAGCCCGAAAATGATTTTTAGGCCCGGGGCCCGATATTTTGGGCCGAGGCCCGCCGGGCCCCAGGCCCGGCCCGGCCCGTGCCCACCTCTAATTGGAAGCAAAGAATATTACTTAAAAAACTTAAACTAGGTCTAAGATTTCTTCCGGTAGAGAGAAGTATATAGTTTTAAAATGTTTTTAGGATGTCTTTGATGGATCTGGGTTTGCTGGACCCCACAGTTTTTTATACTCTTAACCCATAAAATGGGCAAAAAAAGGTTTAGTGGTTTTGTTCAAAAGTATGTAACTGGCAGAAGGAAGCATATAATAATTATATAGTATATAAGTTCTCCTATACCATGAGCAGAACAAGTTTGCTTCAAATTATCGTAAACTATTCTGGTTTCCGATATTCACATGCAATCGATGACAAAATTTATTGAATTTGTAAAATCTAAAAAAGAGGGTTGAAGGATCGGGTAATGATAGATTTTTTCTGAAAATTTCGTAAAAATCGTTGAAGAAACACCGGAGATATCGAATTTAATCGATTGGAGTTAAGTAAGTATACCTAAGTCAATTATGCATTTTATTTATATACTAGTAAGTGGCCCGCTTACTTCGCTGCGCGGATAGTTATATTATTTTAGCAATAGAAGATAGATACAAAATAAATAAATTAGAAAATATTTCACAAAATATTAAAGCAAAGTATTTAATATTCTCTTTTCCTTGCCACCATAGAGATACAGAATCAGGCGCGTATTTTTTTATTGTGGTTTCCCCAGCAGGCCTTATCCACTTATTGATTTGAATTTGCAATTATTAACAATTGTTAAGAGCTTCTATATAAACGATATTGGTTGTTTTTCCGTCAGGTGCTAATACAAATAAACTTTTTGGTGAACTGACTCTTGAGCAGGCTACATAAAATTGGCCATGAGAAAAACAATCGTGTCTTAAGTCTAGTCCGGCTAATTTGAGAGTTTGTCCCTGTGATTTATTAATTGTTAGGGCAAAGCAAACTTTTAAAGGAAATTGCAATCTTTTAAATTGAATTGGAAGTTCAGAATCAGAAGGTATTAATGGAATTCTCGGTATAAAAACCGTTTCCCCTATGCCATTGCCAGTAAATATAATTGCTTCGACAACATTCTTATGAAGGACTTTAACTTGCAATCTTGTACCATTGCACAGTTGTGAACCAACATTCCAGGTGAACCAATCTTTGAAGTTAATTTATGTAGAGGCAGGCCAGCCGGACTTAATGAATTAAGAAACTCGACGGGGTAATGAACTGCATCTTCGATTTCAGTCACAGAATCAATACAGTTATATGTCATTTCTTCACTTTGAAATGATTTTAATAAAAACTCGTTTATTTCCAATGCATTGTCATTTCTCGCAGTCAAAATAGCACGTTCTGAAAACCATTCGAGTGATTTTTGAGAGATATTTGAAATATCCGGAAATATTTTGAGAGTTAGTTCTTCAATAATTTTCACAACATGACACAAAGTTGATGGTAAAGGTATTTTGCCATTATAGGTTGGAAATAATCCATTTCCTATTTTAAGAAGCATTTCTGCAAATTCACCAGCTATGCTATCACCTTTTAAGTGTACTCGCATAATTTTTGTTAATACAATTTTCTGTATTTTGGGCCACAAAATTGAAGACTTTAAGCACGCATTTATTTCATCTCACTGGAAGAGTTTATCGAAAATCAACAGCTTAGAGAACAGTTATGCCACCCATTAAGTATTCACTATCTCGAATGTCTTTCAAAGATCGATCTACAGCTTCAAAAGCATCTTTATCGCCCATAGTACACTCATCCCAAACAATAAGCTTGAAATCTTTGAGCACAGCAGCAATATTAAATTGCTTTGAAATTGAGCATTATGGTGTTTCTAAATGAATCAAATTAAATGAATCAAATTAACGATACCGGAAGAAGCAGCGGCCAATGCAATTATTTTATTTTGCCGTACCTTTGCCAATAATAAATTTAAAAGATACGTTTTACCTGTTCCACCAGGTGCATCTAGAAAATATATTTCTCCCTCTTCTGCTTCAACGCTATGTAGTATCTTGTCGTATACTTGTTTTTGCTCAGCAGTAAGGAGTAGCTCATTATTAACAACAAAATTATCGGAATTTTCATAATTTGTTTCTCTATGATACTCAATGTTTCGAACAATTTCCTCCGAAGTAATTAGTAGTGGAAGTCCATAATAAGTCAAGTTTTGACTACCAATAGACAGTACAATATCTTCAATGTAAATAAGACATTTATTTAATACATTATTCACAATACTATGATCAATATTTCTGTCTTGTGAAAAATGAAAGGCTATTAAAATATCTTCTGAGAAACTGTCTTTATAAGTATTCCAAAGTTTAAAAGCATCTGAAATTTGACAAAATACTAACATTAGTGCTAAAAGTTCTCTCAGTTCTGTAGGATTTTGACACATGACAGCATCGGCTTTAGTTGAATCCCAGTGCTTATCATCTTGACCATTTTCTAAATGAACAGCTTAGTGTGTAATAGCCGGAAAACGTTTATGTAGGGTGAATGCAAGGATTCTCCATACCGTTCTTAGCTATTTATATAACGGACACTTTCGTGCATATTTATTTAATTACTTTGGTCTTCAAGAGTAAATAATGCTTGATCATTGCCCTTGTTAACATATTTACAAATGTATTTAATAGACTTTACAGAACTACAATACTCAACATTTATGTGAGCTTCAAATGTTCTCAATAGTACACAGTTATAAGGCACAACCCAACGATTATCTATGCAATAACCATTTATATTAATTGCATTACCACCATCTTCTATCGCTTTTCTACGATATAGAGGGTAACTATCTTTTCCAGTCACAGTTTCTATAAGTAATTCTCGTGGAAACCTATTGGTACATTTTCCATTTTTCATGCACCGCAAGGACCATGAATCATATTTGACTTAGCAATTTTGCGTTTTGTATTTCGGCACAGATAATCTTATCGATTTTATCTGGTCCTATTTTATTTTCTAACCAAAGTAGAATATGTATATGTGGTAAGCCCCGCTTTTGCCATTCCACAGAGTACATGAAACATTGCACGCTTCCAAACAAAGAACCTTTTATCAATAGTGACATTACAGCTTTAACTTTTAAATGAAAAGCTCGAGCTATAATATCGTGACGATATTGCGATTTTTGACCCGGTAATAAAAAACTTTGATGTCATTCCATTGTGGATTGCAGGTGAATGTTATGAAAAGATCTGGTCGCCCATAATGGCGAACATATGTCATAGCATCTTGAGTCTTTTCACGCATATATCGTGCAGAGCTTGTAAAAGAAGATGGTAAAATTACCATCTGACCAAGTTGAGCTGCGACAGCATCTTGTTGGCCTATTGCATCTTGCTTTGAGTTTCAATTGATTGCAGCGAATATAATTTAACCTTTCTGTTTCAATTTAGCATACATATCAACCAAAATTGACTAAACAGGGAACGACAATAAATTAAATGATTTATCTCAGATTGACGAATCATTATTTTATAGCTGTAAAAGCTTAACGCAGATATCTTCTTTTGTTTTGGCTCCTCCCTTTTTAATAATGGATTCCATTGTGGTATATCCACTGAATAGCCATCTTCGCCATAAGGAAATAGCAAAGGGTACTGTAAGGCATCGTATGATCGATGCACCTCACTAATGCGATGTAATTTATTATTATGGCTTTCAATAATAATATCGCGCTTTTCAAATTGCTGACCAACAATAACTATAGCTACTTCGCTTGATTGAGGTGCATTGAAAAGCCCTTCGTGAGCACCAGCGGGTGTTCGATCAGCATGTATAATCAGTTTATAGTCTGTAGTACTTGTTGGTATTTTATTGAGAGCCATGTTTAGATCTTTGACATAACGATTATTCTGATGAAACATACATTGAAGATCCTTTACTACGCTTAAATCAACATTTGAAATATTTTTGCAACGTAGTTGAGCTTCCTTTTCATCATCACCAACAAAATAAATTTAAAGAAACTGCATTTCTTCATTTGGCAAAGGTCGGACACTACCAATTAGGTGATACACTTGTCCTTGGACTTTAAAGGTTGACCAACTTTCATTTATAATTTTTGTACTTCCAAAAGAGGTCATTTGAAAGCAGCTGTTATACTTTCTTATACGATCAATGAAATGATTATGCTTTGGATGTCCACCAATTATTAAGCTTTTAAGTGGATCAGGCAAACTTTTATGCAATACCATAAGTATATGAGTATGACATAGCGCACTCACATTGTTCAGAAGAGCTATAAGACTATCCATTTAAGTTTATGCTGAAGCAAGCAAAAGTTTGCCAGTTGGTTACATCATGTTCAACAATATTTTGGCGTTTGGTGCCATGGAAACCTTGCCTACCAATAAAAGGTAGGAAATAGATCTAAAAAGGCAGGCTCCATCACCAATTATGGCAACAACTGAATGCGGCACTAAAACACCACTAATATCTAAAGCTTCAATAGACATAATTTAATTTGGCTGTGAGTCAATTGACTTCACTGTAAAACGATTGTTACAACGTTAAACAAGCTCACACTGCAACATCAAAGCCAGGTTTCGCGTTTATGTTGAAAAGTTTAAATAATAAAAATAAGAAATCAAACATGAATGTGAATTTTATTCTGGACTCTGGTGCTACAGACCACCTCATAAACGATGAGACACTATTCGTAGACTCTGTCGAATTAGAAACTCCAGTAAGGATTGCTGTAGCCAAACAAGGAAAATACATATCTGCAACCAAGCGTGGAGTGGTTCGTCTACAAACTGATTATGAGATTACGCTGGAGGACGTCTTATACTGTGGAAAAGTCGCAGAGAATCTTATATCGGTAAAAAGAATGCAAGAGGCCGGTATAACTGTTATATTCGACGAAAATGGAGTGAAACTGAACAAGAATGGTATCACTATTGCTGAAAAGTCAGGTGCGTACGATATGCCAATTATTGAATTTAAAGCATATAAAATTAATGCAAATAACACTAATCTATATAAATTGTGGCATGAGAGATTGGGTCACATTAGCAAAGGGAAAATGTTAGAAATAAAAAGAAAGAATTTATTTAACGATAATAGGCTTCTTGATAGTAGATAGAGCTCTCTTTGTTATTCATTCAGATGTCTGTGGTCCGATAATTCCTACAACTATTGATGATAAAAACTACTATGTAATTTTCGTGGATCAGTTTACACATTATTGTGTTACTTATCTTATAAAACATAAATCGGATGTGTTTAATATGTTTAAAGACTTTGTGGCAAAAAGTGAAGCACATTTTAATCTTAAAGTAGTGAATCTGTACATTGACAATGGTAGGGAATATTTATCTACCGATATGCGTGAGTTCTGTGTTCATAAGGGAATCAGTTCTCATTTAACGGTACCATACACTCCACAGTTGAATGGAGTTTTAGAACGAATGATTAGAACAATTACTGAAATGGCTCGTGCCATGATCAGTGGTGCAGAATTAGATAAGTCTTTTTGGGGTGAAGCTGTGTTAACGGCAACGTACATAATAAATAGGATTCCAAGTAAGGCACTTGGAGATCGAGCAACTACACCATACGAGATGTGGCATAGTAGAAAGCCGGTTTTAAAATATTTGAAAATATTCGGTTTGACTGTGTATGTTCACAATAAAAATAGAAAACGGAAGTTCGAAGAAAAATCATTTAAGAGTATTTTTGTCGGATATGAACCGAATGGCTGTAAATTATGGGATATGGAAAATGAGAAATTTATTGTTGCTAGAGACGTGGTTGTAGATGAGACAAATATGGTTAACTCTAGAGCTGGTAAAAGTGAAATCCCAAACGATAGTAAGGATAAAAATAAGAATATTAAATTCCTGAAAGAAAGTAAGGAAAGTGATCTCCTGAATGAAAGTAAGGAGGATGATAATGAAAATTTCCAGAATGAGAGTATGGAAAGTTGTGAACCAGAGATCCCGAATGAGAGTAAGGATTACGATAATGAAAATGTCCAGAATGAGAGTAAGGAATGTTGTGTACCAGAGATCCTGAATGAAAGTAAGGATAGTGATAAAGACAATTTCCTAAATGAGAGTAAAGAAATTCAACAGCCTAGTGAAAAGTTACCAAATGAAATCGCGGACAAAGTACTGAAGATGTAACTAGAAGAAGCGACAGATTGAAAAATAAACCACATATATCGTATAGCGAAGATGAACGTAGTCTAAATAGTTATATTTTAAATGCTCATACTGTTTTAAATGAAGGTCCTACTCGTAATACGTTTGACGAGATACGAAGTAGAGAGGACAGGTCTTTGTGGGAAGAAGCTATTCAAGAAGAATTGTCTGCTCACGAATTAAATAAGACATGGACTATTGTTAGAAGGCCCGAAAACAAGAATATTGTAGACAGTAAGTGGGTATTTACCTTAAAACAGAATGAATTTGGAAATCCAGTGAGATATAAGGCAAGATTAGTGGCACGTGGTTTTACACAGAAGTATCAAATAGATTACGATGAAACGTTCGCCCCTGTTGCTAGAATTTCTAGTTTTCGTTTTATATTATCTATTGCAAACCAATATAACTTCAAAGTACATCTCATGGATGTTAAAACAGCTTTTCTAAATGGTACGCTGAAAGAGGAAAGTTCCTCAAGGAATTGTTTGCAATAATGAAAGTGTATGTAAATTAAATAAATCAATTTACGGGCTCAAACAAGATGCTAGATGCTGGTTTCAAGTATTTGAGCAAGCGTTGAAAGAGTGTGGATTTAAGAATTCACCTGTTGATCGATGTATATATGTTAAAGATGAAGGTGATATAAAAAGAATTTATATGTATTGCTATATGTGGACGATTTAGTTATAGCGACATCAGATATAGATATAATAGATAATTTAAAAAATACCTGATGACAAAGTTTCGAATGACTGACTTAGGTGATATACGGTACTTTATTGGAATGAAAATAGAAATAGGCCATGATCAGATATCTTTAAGCCAATCTGCTTACATAAAAAGGATTTTAAGTAAGTTTAATATGGAAGAATGCAAATCCGTCAGCACTCCACTTCCAAGCAAGCTAAATTATGAAATGTTAAACTCAGACGACATGTACGATGCCCCCTGTCGAAATTTAATTGGTAGCTTAATGTACATAATGCTTTGTACACGTCCTGATATCGCTGCTGCCATAAACATCTTAAGTAGATATACTAATAAAAATAATATTGAATTATGGCAAGGTTTAAAAAAATTCTGAGATATCTTAGAGGCAATATTGACATGAAACTAATCTTTAAGAAAAATTAGATTATGAACACATATTTGTTGGCTATGTTGACTCAGATTGGGGGGGAATGAGAATGACAGAAAAAGTACAACGGGTTATATATTTAAAATGTTTAATTCAAATTCTATTTGTTGGAACACAAGGAGGCAGAATTCAGTGGCAGCTTCATCCACTGAAGCAGAGTACATGGCTTTGTTTGAACCAGTAAGAGAGGCATTATGGCTTAAATCTCTCTTAGAAAGTGTTAGCATTAAACTTGACAAGCCAATAAAAATATTTGAAGATAACCAGGGTTGTATAAGTATAGCCAGCAATCCCTCATGTCATAAGAGGTCAAAACATATTGACATAAAATATCATTTCACCACAGAGCAAATAGAGAATAGTATTATAACCATTGAGTATATTCCTACAGAGAATCAGCTGGCAGATATTTTTACAAAAGCATTACCTGCCGGGAGATTCATCGAATTGAGAAAGCAGATGGGACTACAACAGGAAGACTGAAGTCAACAACAACAATAAAATTATATTAAAAGTATTTAAGTCATATGTATATTGATTTAAAAGAATATGAAAATTATTTAATTTAACCTTGATTTATCTTACATGAAAATAATGAAGTCATATGTATATTAATTTAAAAGAATATGAAAATTATTAAATTTTAATTTGATTTATTTTATATTAACGTGAAAATATTGAAATCATCTAGTAATTAAAATGAATATGAATATTGTTAAGTTGAAATGATCTGATTGGGTTTTATCTGGGTTTTCCCAATCCTAGCAGCAAATGCTGGATCATATTGTAATACTTCCCCAGAATACCCACCAGTTACATATAATGAAATACTTGATTTAAATAGTTTAATGTAATTTTGAGGGGGCGTGTTGGACATAACATTACTCTACCGTCCTCACTGTCATGTTATGTTAACAAAAATGTACATTATTGAAATCCCTAAAAATGAATGTATGGGCACACTGTTTTAATTACTTCCTCTTTTGTTTTTGCGTGTGAACGTGGCTGGTTGTGTGCAGTCATTAAAATATAAAAACATAAAATATTAAAGCGATCTAAAAACATAAACTCAAAACAATTCTGTTATTAATTGAACAAACGTAGAAAAGGGAAAACGAACGATATATTACAACAAATTTAATAGAATATTCAGTCTGCTTAGTTTTATTTGATTTTTAAATTCACTAAAGCAGCGCCTATATAACTATTATATAATATGCAAAATAGAAGACAACTATATATAATGTTGCTTCAACTATTAAGTCGAAAATCGACTTAGTTTTTTTGTGTTTAAAAAACAACAAAAGAAATTAAAATAGGTTGATCGTTATTTAAATATTTATATAATAGCAATTCAATTTTATTATAACTTATCATAAAATACGTATTTAAATGAACTTATATATATATATATACGTAATTTTAAAGGAATGTATATATAGTATAAAATACGAAAATCAGAATATTGAAAAACTCTCTGATTCAAAAAATAACTTTCGATTTTATTATTATCCTTAATATAAACAATATTAAAAAATTCACTGAAATGAAAATTAACTTTCTGTGTTCAAAAAATTCAAAACCAATTCTCTTACCATTGTATGCAAAAACATAATGTTGGAAAGAGCATTACAGTTATTCCTCTAAGCAACAGACACCGCGTTCTAACATACAACGCTTGCACTTAAGAGCTAGGTATTGGTGGTGCAAATTAGGCAATGCCATTCCCTTAACTGCAGCCTCTTAGTTATGGCAAGCTTAGCTTAGTGAGTGCGGAGGAGATAGGGATATTAAAATTTATGTTTGACATGCAGAGCGCGCGCATAAACAAAAGAGTGAGCGTAAATAACAACAAAGACGCATGATTGCATTCAAATTATTTTATATCTAGCGGCAGTCATAAGAGCGACGCGCGCGCTGATTAAGCTTTAAGCCGCTCTTTGTGATGCAGACATGCATATATTCTCACAACTGTGCATGCTGCTTGTAGTGAGTACCATGACCAGTCATATTTATTCTTCTTTGTTCTTCTCTCTGTTCTCTTACTGTGGCTACAAAATAGAAGAAAACTTTGTTTTGAAAGCAATCGATGCGTAAAATATTAAATTTTTTTATATCCTGAACCATGATATGGATAAAAAGGGTATAATTGTTTTGAGCAGGCAGAAGCATCTCCAACCCCATATAAAATATATATATTCTTGATCAGCATCAACAGCCATGTCGATATAGCCATGACCTTCTGTCCTTCTGTCCGTCTGTCCGTCCGTTCGTCCGTATGTATGAACGCGTCAATCTCAAAGACTAAAAGAGCTAGAGACTTCAAATTTGGAACATAACTTCTCCTAAGCCATAGGCAGATCAACTTTATTTCAAACTATCGATAACTGTTCTTGCTTTCGATAAACATATGGAATCGATAACGAAAAAATCTCGAATTAAGAAAATTTAAAAATAGAAGTTGAAACAATGGATAACTTCCATGAAAATTTGATCCAAATCGGTTAAGAAACACTGGAGATATTTTAAATTAAAGTTAAAGTCAAGAAAAACTCACTTCTGCAAGTCATTTAATACACAGGGTTCAGGGTATCTTTTAGTCGGGATTTCTCGACTGAAACCTTCTTACTTGTTTTCAGATTCGCTCGCGCATCGCTCTTCATGTTCGGCGCTAGATGACAAATTATTTTTAACACGCTTATATTAGCTTCACTTGTATGTTTGTATGTATGTAACTCTCTTTTGGACTAAAAGCAAGAGGCTTATTACTGTCAGTATATCCCTCTACCTCAAGTTCGTTCGTTGGCCGAGCGGTCTAAGGCGCGGGTCTTCGCTCCCGGACTCACCGATCGTATGTTCTAATCCCGTCCACGGCCAAAAAAATTTTTTTTTCTTTTAAATCTGCACCATGTTCATTTTCACTAGAACTTACAATTTTTATTTTTTTTCAATAATTAATAGAACTAAAATTAAAAAATAATATAGTTTAAAAAAAAACTAAAAAACACGCTTATATAATACATCGAACTAAAAAGTGAAAAATAAATATAGTGTAAAAAAACTAAAAAACACGCTTTTAGAGCATATCACACTAAAAAGTTAAAAATAATTTTTCAAATACGCTTAAAACAATAATAAATGATAAATAGCATTATTGTAAAAAAAAGCGTTGGGCGCTCGATGTACGAGAAATATGGACAAAGCGCCACACGCTTTTTTACAATAATACTATTTATCATTTATTATTGTGTTAAGCTATTTGAAAAATTATTTTTAACTTTTTAGTTTGATATGCTCTAAAAGCGTGTTTTTTAGTTTTTATACTCGATACCGAAGGTAAAGAGTATATTGGGTTTGTGCAATGTCCGTCATGGTGTCCGTCCGTCTGTCCGTCTGTCCGTCTGTATGTTCGCAACTTTTTTCCACACCCTTCAAGCTAGAGACTTGAAACTTTCCATTCTCTTTATCTATGGGATAGTAAATTAAAGTGTCAAGATGGGGGTTCTACGATAACTGGGGGGCTGGCAAATCGATAAAGATAGGTGATGATGACCCCCCAAAAACTGCATCAAAAGTTTGGATGCCACGCCCACCGATACTGCTCTAGCCGCCCCCATCCACCCCAACGCTTCGTCAAAAACGGGAATGCGTGTATCTATCAGAGTTGTGGAGCTAGAGCCTCCAAATTTGGTAGAAAGCTAGCTGGTAACGACCCCCAAAAACTGCATCAAAATTTTGGAGCCACGCCCACCCATTCCGCCCCCAGCCCCCCCGCATTTTGAAATCAGAAATGGCTATATCTCCCACAGTTTTTGAGCTAGAGCCACCAAATTTGGTGCCAAGATAGGTGATGATGACCCCCCAAAAACTGCATCAAAAGTTTGGATGCCACGCCCACCAATACCACCCTAGCCGCCCCCATCCACCCCAACGCTTCGTCAAAAACGGGAATGCGTGTATCTTCCAGAGTTGTGGAGCTAGAGCCACCAAATTTGGTAGGAAGATAGCTGGCATTGACCCCCAACAATCTGCATCAAAGTTTTGGAGCCTAGCCCATCCATTCCGCCCCCTTTCCCCACCTTATACAAACTTTGAGCTAGAGTCACCAAATTTGGTATGAAGGTAGCATTTGACATTCCACAAGGATCTGCAGCAAAAATTTGGATGCCACGCCCAAACATACCGCCCCCAGCCCCCATTTCCCCACTTTATACAAACTTCGAGCTAGAGTCACCAAATTTGGAAGGAAGATAGCAATTGACATTCCACATAGATCTGCATCAAAAATTTGGATGCCACGCCCACCCATACCGCCCCCAGCCCCCCTTTCCCACTTTTTACAAACTTTGAGCTAGAGTCACCAAATTTGGAAGGAAGGTAGCAATTGACATCCCACATAGATCTGCACCAAAAATTTGGATGCCACGCCCAAACATACCGCCCCCAGCCCCCATTTCCCCACTTTATACAAACTTTGAGCTAGAGTCACCAAATTTGGTATGAAGGTAGCAATTGACATTCCACAAAGATCTGCATTCCACCCATACCGCCCCCAGCCCCCCTTTCCCCACTTTATACAAACTTTGAGCTAGAGTCACCAAATTTGGTATGAAGATAGCAATTGACATCCCACATGGATGGGCATCAAAATTTTTAATACTGGTATCGAGTATACCGCAGTCGGTTGCGTCCGACTGCAACGTTTCCACTTGTTTTAAACTATATTTATTAAATCGCGCCTTCGTTGTTGGCTATTTCGGCTTATTCTCTTATCTATGCGCGCGCTCTTCAAGTCAAATCAACGCAAAACATATCTAAGAGGCTGCAGTTAAGTGAATTGTATATTGCCTTTACCTTTAATTTAGTGTGTGTGCGGAGGAGCTAGGGTTATTAAACTTTATGATTGACATGCAAAGCGCGCACATAAAATAGAGAGTGAACGTAAATGAGCAACAATAAAGGAGCATGATCGGCGCGCTTAAGGCCCATTTACTCTTAACTTAACTTTACTTAACTTAACGTACTTAAATTAAGGAATGTATGCGTTTACTCTCAACTTAACTGTAATTAAGAAATCAGTGTGTCAGAGCTGTAGAATCATGTAAGCAGTGCTGTTAAACAAAATAATATATATTGACCGCTCGTTGGCGAATTTTGAATGCAACGTTGCTACCAAGTTATTTGGCAGTTGTAGTCCAAACTGCTCTTTTTATACCCTTCACAGGGTATATTGACTTTGTCATGAATCTGTAACGCCTTAAAGGAATGATGGGAGACCCCATAAACTATATACCAAAATGATCAGGACGAGCTCAGGAATTGATTTCCGTCTGTCCGTCCGTCCGACCGTCTGTCCGTCAGTCTGTTTCAACACGATTTCCGGCCAAACTCCTGAACCGATCTTGATGAAACTTTCACAGATTGCTTAGATCATGTCGGGTTTGTTCACTATGAAATTTCATCCCAATCGGAGCATTCTACGATATAGCCACCATATAAATTTACAATATCAACACGATTTCCGGCCAAACTGCTGAGCCGATCTTGATGAAACTTTCACAGATTGCTTAGATCATGTCGGGTTTGGTCACTATGAAATTTCATCCCGATCGGAGCATTCTACGACATTGCCACCATACAAATTGACCATATCGTACTATCAATTGTTGTTGCTGTCGTGCACTTGTTGTCGCACACGAACAAGTAAATGACGCTCATGAGTAAAAATAGGAGCGAAAAATTAACAACTGCACAGAAACATAAATAAGAGGGGGAGCATTGATTTGGCTGTGTGAAGGGTATCATAGTCTTGGCATAGCAAAAATTAAATACGCGGCACTATGCTTATACTCGATACCGAAGGTAAAGAGTATATTGGGTTTGTGCAATGTCCGTCATGGTGTCCATCCGTTTGGATGCCACGCCCACCAATACTGCCCTAGCCGTCCCCATCCGCCCCAACGCTTCGTCAAAAACGGGAAAGCGTGTATCTACCAGAGTTGTGGAGCTTGAGCCACCAAATTTAGCAAGAAGGTAGCTGGCAACGACCCCCAAAAAACTGCATCAAAGTTTTGGAGCCACGCCCACCCATTCCACCCCCCTTTCCCCACCTTTTACAAACTTTTAGCTAGAGTCACTATATTTAGTATGAAGGTAGCAATTGACATTCCACATGGATCTGCAGCAAAAATTTGAATGCCACGTCCACCCATACTACCCCCAGCCCCCCTTTCCCCACTTTATAAAAATTTCGAGCTAGAGTCACCAAATTTGGTATGAAGATAGCAATTGACATTCCACAAGGAACTGCAGCAAAACTTTGGATACCACGCCCACCCAATACGCCCCCAGCCCCCCTTTCCCCACTTTTTACAAACTTTGAGCTAGAGTCACCAAATTTGGTATGAAGATAGCAATTGACATTTCGCAAAGATTTGCAGTAAAAATTTAGATGCCTGACCCACCCATACCGCCCTCAGCCCCCCTTTCCGCAGCTCTTACTAACTTTCAGCAAGAGTCACCAAATTTTGTAGGAAGATAGTTAGTGGCATCCCCATCTGCATCGGAGAATCTTTGCCCCATCCGTACCCCTTTGCAATCAGGCCTCTTTTTACATGTTTATACTCGATACCGAAGGTAAAGAGTATATGGGTTTGTGAAATGTCCGTCATGGTGTCCGTCCGTCTGTCCGTCTGTCCGTCTGTATGTTCGCAACTTTTTTCCACACCCTTCAAGCTAGAGACTTGAAACTTTTCAATTCTCTATATCTATGGGATAGTAAATTAAAGTGTCAAGATTAGGGTTCTACGATAACTGGGGGGCTGGCAAATCAATAAATTCGATAACTCAAAACCGATAAATCCACATATTTCGCACACCCTTACAGCTTGAACTACCAAATTTGGTAAGAAGATAGCTACTAGCAACTCCCAAAATACTGCATCAAAAATTTTGGAGCCACGTCCACCCATTCCGCCCCCAGCCCCCCGCAATTAAAAGTCAAAAAAGCTTATATCTCCCACAGTTTTTGAGCTATAGCTACCAAATTTGGTGCCAAGATAGGTGATGATGACCCCCTAAAAACTGCATCAAAAGTTTGGATGCCACGCCCACTAATACCGCCCTAGCCGCCCCCAACTGCCCCAACGCTTCGTCAAAAACGAGAATGCGTGAACCTTCCAGATTTGTGGAGCTAGAGCCACCAAATTTGGCAGGAAGATAGCTTGCAACGACCCCCAAAAAACTGCATTAAAGTTTTATAGCCACGCGCACCCCTTCCACCCCCTTTCCAACCTTTTTCAATCTGTGAGCTAGAGTCACCAAATTTAGTATTAAGGTAGCAATTGACATTCCACATAGATCTGCAGCAAAAATTTGGATGCCACGCCCACCCATACCGCCCCCAGCCCCCCTCTCCCCACTTTTAACAAACTTTGAGCTAGAGTCACCAATTTGGCATGAAGATAGCAATTGACATTCCACACAGATCTGTAGCAAAACTTTGGATGCCACGCCCAGCCATACTGCCCCCAGCCCTCCTTTCAACAGCTCTTACAAACTTCGAGCTAGAGTCACCAAATTTGGTATGAAGATAGCAATTGACATTCCACAAAGATCTGCATCAAAAATTTGATGCCACAACTACCCATACTGCCCCCAGCCCTCCTTTCCACACTTGTTACAAACTTTTAGCTAGTCACCAAATTTGCAACGAAGACAGCTTGTGGCATCCCAACCAGCGTACACCCCTGCCGCATCCGTACTCCTCTGCTATCAGGCCTCTTTTAACCGGTTTAATACTGGTATTATTATCGGTTGCGTCCGACTGCAATGTTTCCACTTGTTTAATACTGGTATCGAGTATGCCGCAGTCGGTTGCGTCCGACTGCAACGTTTCCACTTGTTTTATTTTTTTTTATTTTTCTTCCCTGCCTTTGGTGCCCATTCTTTTGCACTTACTTGCGCTTATGGAGGGTGATTATTCTGTATTTTTTTATCTATTTTTTTTATCTATCCGTACTTTTAATTACTCTGAGAGGCATAGGAAACACTTTTTAGAGACATTGGAAGAAAAAATATTACCTATATAGTTTGTGAGGAGCCATATTCACTTATAGCGCCTCACAAAAAGCGATTGCATTTAAAGCCGCAGCCGGACCTGAGCTGCGGCGAATTCGCATGCTGTCTCGCTCTGACACAGGATTTCAGCGCTAAGGTACGTGTTTGGCACATGGGAGCCGCAAATCACGTACCGCAAAAGTCGTGGCAAAGTGCTGTTGGTGTGCGAGCGGTGCATCTACGAAATAGAGTGGTCACTGTCACACCAACGATCAGGCGTGATCAGCAACGAGGAACCGTTGTTGCTAGGCAAATCTCACTGCAAAGATCACGCCACCTTTGCCCTTGGCACGACATTGGCAGCGCTGACAGGCCCCGGTCCAGCGAGACAGCAGAAGAGTATAAAAGAAGCCGCCTTGGACAGAGTGGCAAGTTAGTTGAGTACAAGTTAAGTGAGTACAAGTTAGTACAAGTTAAGTGAGTACAAGTTAGTCGAGTACGGAGTCAACACGAAATAAGTGAAAATCAGTGCGAAACATAAAGAAATCCTACGCGAAAGGATAAGTTAAGAATTTAAGGATTCATATCGCGATAAGGACAAAGCAGATCGTGTCCTTAGCGACTAACAAACATTTTACTGAGAAGTCGATACGCGAAATTTAGCCAGCCTTGGGGTGCGCTGCATTTGCACAGCAACCTCGAATTAAAACCCAGTATCAGACAATCGAGCCTGGCGAAGGACAGACGAAGCTAAAGCCAGATCCTGAGAGTAGGCGACACTATTGGCGAAATTTTTGTGGTAACAAGGAGGCCATAGTAGAGCCTGGCGAATTCGGGCGTTGCTAGCTAAAACCTCGTTTAGTAGGCGAAACATTGACTCTGAATATTTGGTGCAACGAGAGCGCCAGCATTGCAAATAAAACCACGACACAAGAGCCGTACGATTTACTAAACTCTAATACGAAATATCATTAAGTGCACAACAATTGTAAAACCCAACGTGAAACTAGCAGAGAGTGCAGTTTAAATATATGTATTAAAAGTAAAACCAAATTGTGTTCTTATTGCCGCAGCCGCCACAAATATAAATTTGTTGGCACGTACCCTCAACCACGCGAGAGTAAGCCCCGCTAAAACCGCGTAACTTTTAGGTTCGTTACAACTGGCGCCCAACTGTAGATCTACGGCTAATATCATATAGTTTTTCTTTTTTAATAAAATACATATAAATAATTGACAATATGGTTCGTTCGTGGGTGTACAATCTAAAAAAGGATGCACTAGTGAAATGCGGAGTGGAATTCGGTTTGGAGCTTGAAGGCACTGTCGAAAATATGAGAAGACAATTCGGAGACTGGGTAAGTCAAAATGAAAATACTCTTCCACACAGCGTTCGCATTAGCGAACTGGCGAAAACATACAGCCGACAGTCGCCGAATAAGGAACCCGAATTCATGCGCGAGGAAGGGGAATACGAAGAGGAAAAGGAGTTTGCCGGCATAGACGTAGCAAGGCTGAGCGTCTCATGCACCAGCGCGACGGCTAGGGCGCGAGATTTACAGGAATCTCGCCGATCGCCCTGGAGTACAACCCAACAGCCAGGAGAGCGTAGCCACAGCCACACACATGATCAGACCAATGCAAGGGCAAGTGAATACCAAAAAGTAGCCAAACAAGTTCGAGAGTGGAGCTTTCGATTCGATGGACTATCGAAGCCTCTCGAATTCTTGGAGCAAGTGGAATGGTCGGCAGACACATATGGATTAAACTTAAATTTAATTCCAAGAGCAATGCCGGAGTTGCTGAAAGGAATGGCACTTAAGTGGTACATAGCTAACAACAGGCATTGGACTACATGGGTGCATTTTGTCGACAGTTTTCAAGAATATTTCTTAACTCGAGATTATTTTGAAAATTTGTACGACGAAGTACGCAGACGGCGGCAAGCTCTGGATGAGCCTTTTAAAGTCTATATGGTGGAGATGCAGACTCTGATGAGACCCCTACGACTCTCAACAGAGAAGGAAGTGCGCACAATTTACACCAACAGCCTTCCTGACTTGCGCGGATACGCACGGCCAAACCAGTTCTCGAATTTGACCCAGCTGATGCAACTGGCAGAAGAATTCGAAGAACTAGAAAAGGATAGGCTGAAACTGAGGCTACAAATGCTACAGCCCAACAACAATACAGCCAACATCAACAACAACAGCCTCAACAACACCGAGATACGCAGAAAAATGGACGCGATCACAACCAGAGTCGTGGAAATCGTACCCGATTTATGGCCATGGAGGAGCAGAACCAGCACGCTGGAAGAATGGACGAACGGCCAACCCCAACACCTAGGACCCAGCAAAATCCTGCCAGAACACACATAAACAACCCAGGAAGGGCATGTCGCGTGTGTGAACAGGAGGGACACTGGGCGAAAGAGGGCCGAAACCCAATGCTGGAGTTCTGCTGGGTCTGTGGCAGAATCGGTCAGCGGACAGCTTTATGTTGCCAATCGGGAAACGGCCAGCGGCGTCCGCCATCGAGGGGCGAGCGGGAAGATCCGCCCCGAGATCCGCCCCGAGACGCTAGTCGGTCACCTGAAGGACGAAGGGACGCAGTTGATTGCCACCGTATGGATCGGTGAGTGTCAGTATAAGGCTACCGTCGATACAGGGGTTACAAGCAGCTTTGTTAGCGAAGAACTAGCTTGTAGACTGAGCACTGTAGGCCGGAGAAGCGTTGCTAATTATGCCTGGTGTGATAGACGATTTGGTGCTGGGCTGGGATTTTCTGACGGGCATGGGCACAGTGTTGCAGTGTGCGGGATTGGTGGTCACCATCCCAGCACGACGACACAAGGTTGTAAATCTGGAGGAGAGACTGTCGGTGGCAGTTGTCCAGAATACAACCGAACAAGACGAAGCATTACATGATGTCAGAAACCCAACTGTTGAAAGCAAAAATCTACACGAGGATCAAGAAATTAATGAATCTCTTTTGCGGGAAGTCGCAGCCTTCGAACACCTAAAGGGCACATCACAAATTACAGAACACAAAATTGTGATGAGCGACGACAGGCCTATAAAACAGCGTTATTTTCCAAAGAGTCCAAAAATGCAAGCGGAAATTAACCAGCAAGTAGAGGAACTACTTGCGAAAGGTTGCATAGAGCCATCCAACAGCCCACACAGCGCACCAATCGTGATGGTGAAAAAGAAGAATGGCAAGTGGATGTTATGTGTGGATTTCAGGCAACTTAACAGCCGATCCGTTAAGGACGCCTATCCATTGCCAAGAGTCCACCACATTCATCACCTCAAAAACATTTTGCTTGCAGACGGATGCAAGTAACTATGGCCTGGGTGCGATATTGACCCAACCTTCGGAGCAAGGTGAAAGGGTAATATCGTACGCCAGTAGGACACTAAACGGAGCCGAACGGAACTATTCGGCAACTGAAAAGGAGTGTCTAGCCATAGTGTGGGGAATTAGAAAGCTGCGGCCATACCTGGAAGGCTACCATTTTGTGGTCATAACGGACCACATGGCGCTGAAGTGGCTAAACTCAATTGAAAGTCCATCAGGCAGAATAGCGCGTTAGGCGCTTGAACTGCAACAATACGACTTTGAAGTCAAATACCGTAAAGGCAACCTCAATGTCGTAGCCGATGCACTTTCGAGACAGCCACTTCCGGAGACATGCTGCCTAGTAAAAATGACGACAGAAGGGATTGAGGCAGACAACGCAAATTGCAAATGGATTCAAAAATTAAAAAAGGAAATCGCGCAAAATCCCAGGAAATATCCGGATTACATGGAGGAAAATGGCAACCTGTACAGACACATCCCACATCGCGCTGGAGGCGGAGATGTGGAAGCTTGGAAGCTTTGTGTACCCAGAGGTAAAAGGAAGGATGTATTACTGGAGAATCACGACGCAGCCACAGCCGGTCATTTGGGAAGCCGGAAAACGATAGCAATGCTATTGGTGATGTTCGACCGTTTCTCTAAGTGGACTGAGTTAGTTCCGCTGAGGAGCGCAACCACAGCCACTTTGCAAAAAGGATTCAGAGAGAGAATTTTGTCACGATTTGGGGTGCCAAAAGTTCTCATAACGGACAACGGAACACAATTTACGAGTAAAGCCTTCAAACGCTTTCTCGAAGAATTGTGAGTGCGACACCAATTTACGGCACCATACACACCGCAAGAGAATCCCACAGAACGTGCGAACCGCACGTTAAAAACAATGATCGCACAAATTACCAAGGATAACCAGCGGTGCTGGGATGAATTTTTGCCAGAGTTGTCACTGGCCATTAACATCAGCGTATCGACGTCTACGGGCTACAGTGCAGCGTTTATCCCGCAAGGGCGTGAACCAAGGCTGCCAAATGCGCTGTACGACAACGTTACACTCGGCACAGGGCAGCCGACACAAACACCCAGCGACAATGCGAAAAAACTCAGAGAAGTTTTTGAATTGGTGCACAGGAGTTTGGAAAAGGCCGCTCAGGACCAAGCAAGGCATTACAGCCTACGGAGACGGCAGTGGAAACCCTCCGTAGGAGACAAGGTGTGGGTGAAACAACACCACCTGTCAAATGCAGCAGAAGGCTTCGCTGCGAAGCTTGCTCCTAAATTTGCCGGACCATATACAATAATAAATTTTATATCACCTGCAATCGGTAAATTACAGGGAAAACTGGGGAAAAAGAACGAACCCCACGTAGGTGGAACGGACAACGGGTGAGATAATAAAAAAAATTTTTTGGGGGCACAAATTATTTTAAGATTCTAGAACAAAAAGTAATTTTTTTTGTGGTGAAAATCTGGAAAAGAAAAGAACGGTTAATAAGTGGCCTTGTTAAGGGCGTATCTCATCTACTCACCTGAATCTCCATCACCTCCTATAAATAAAAAAAAAAATCATTAATTTATTTGTTTTTTGGATAAAAGGGATGAACATGTATTAATACATATTAAATATTTTCCCTTCTCAACACATTTAACAGATATAAATAATAAAAATAAATATGTAAGGTTTTACATATTTTTTAAACCATAACAAAAAAAAATTTGTAAGGTATTACATATATAAATAATAAAAATAATGATGTAAGGTATTACATATATAAATAATAAAATATATATGTAAGGTATTACATATATAAATAATAAAAATAAATATGTAAGGTATTACATATTTATTAAACAATAACAACAAGTAAGAAGGCTCTGGTCGGGAGAGCACGACTAGAAGATACACTGAACCCAGTTGCAATAAATATGTAAATTAAATTTATAATTGACTTTGGTATACTGACTTAACTTCAATCGATAAAACTAGATATCTCCGGTGTTTCTTAACCGATTTGGACAAATTTTACAGAAAAGTTCTATCGTTACCCATTATTTCAACCCTCATTTTTACATTTTTCAAATTCGATATTTTATTGTTATCGATATTATGCGTTTATCGGAAACCATAATAGTTATCGATAATTTGAAGCAAACTTGTTCTGCATATGGTATAGGAGATTTTATATGCAAAATCTGAAGTCCCTAGCTCTTGTAGTCTCTGAGATCCACGCGTTCATACAGACAGACAGACGGACAGACGGACAGACAGACGGACATGGCTATATCGTCTCGGCTGTTGATGCTGATCAAGAATATATATACTTTATGGGGTCGGAGATGCTTCCTTCTGCCTGTTACATACTTTTGCACAAAACCATTATACCCTTATATACCCATTTTATGGGTTAAGGGTATAAAATAAATATGTAAGGTATTACATATTATATAAATAATAAAAAAAATATTTAAGGTACTACATATTTATTAAAAATAACAGACAACAATGAATGTGTGGGCGGGGAGAATGGATGGCAGAGAAAAAAAAATAATAATAAGAGCCACGGCCCAACCAAGGGCATTACAAAAACCGAACCTGAACGCGGCGAAAATGTGTGCGAAACAAACGCTGCTAGAAAACGGTTAAGGGAAGAGGTTAGCGATATCGCAAAAAGAGCGCTGACAAAACATGGCGGTCGCATGCGGGAAGGATACCGTAACATGCGCACCTGCACTGTTCCACATGCGTATGGAGTAGGGGTATAAAAGGTGTCGACTACCATGCAGTCGGTCACTTTGCGAAAATTAATAAAGTAATCACAACACTAATGGAGAACGGCAACCGGAACAGCGAGGGAAGGAGGGCAGCCCATGCGTCGGGCCACGACCCACGTGCGCACTCTCGCACACCAGCGGGCATGGGTGCCAGCGCCAGAGGGCGCAGAAACGTGGCGCGACGAGGGCGTTGGGCAGGACAACCCCATGCGCGGGTCGAACCGCAACGAGAGGCGTCGCCAGATGTGTTGGAATTGCGGGCGTCACCTATTTTTGAATCCCCCGAGGAGCGGGAAGCAGCCGAGCGTGAGCGTTGCCGTTTCCAGGAGTTGGAGGAAGAGCGCGATTGGGTGCGCCGCGCTTTCGGCGAGGATTGGGACAGCAGCGACTGGGAGGTGGAAAGCGACGCTGGGCCAGTGGTCGGAAGGGGCGAGGAATCGCCGCGGGGGGATTTTGTTGAGATAAATTCCGAATGGATCCAGATGTGCCACCCGGAGGCACTGCCGACCCCTGAGGATGAACATGTGGGCCCAGCCAGCCCGGAACGGGTTACCTCACCGTCGCTGCCGGATACTCCACCCCCGGAGTGGCGTCCAGCACGACCGCCATCGCCTTTCCCACATAGAGTGGAGGTGTCGGACGTGGAGGACGAGGTCATTACGATATCGTCCAAGTCGGAGGGCGAAACGACACCGGAGCCTGAGGAGGTGCAACCACCGACGGTGACCGTCTCGAGGAAGAAGAGGTACGCGGATGGTAGGTGTTACCACAAGGTGATTGCGGTGGTAGAGTGGTGCGAGGAGGTGGCACCCCCGCGCGACGATTTTATTAGAGAGGCGACGCCACCACGACCCCGAACGCCAACGCCACCACGACCGCGAGAGGCGACGCCACCGCGACCCCGAACGCCGTCACCGCCACGACCGCGAGAGGCGACACTACCACGACCCCGAACGCCGTCACCGCATCGACCGCGAGAGGCGACGCCGCCCCGACCCCGACCGCCGTCACCACCCCGAATACAACAGGCACCACCCCAAGCACCAGGCAACACGGCCACCAGCCCTACAACCCAGACGACACCTTGGGAGTGGCCGACACCGCTGCAGGTGGGCACGCCGCATCGCCCTGGAACACCACCTCCGCCACCAACATGGGCGCCCAATGCGGCACGCCCAGCGTTCGGCCGACAGACTTCGTGTCCATATGGGGAACGGCCGGCTCGCCCCGTGCTACAGCGGCAATCGTCCGCACCACTGGCGGCTTCGGGGTGGAGAGAGGTGGCACAAGAGAACTGGCCACCAGAGGTGATGGCTGCCGCAGCGAGAGGTAGCGACAGACGCACGTCGCGTATTGAATGGGCACACGGCCAAAGGTACCGCGTACGGATATCGGCCAGAGGCACGCGGGCCTTTGTGCCAGAGTAAAAGAACACGCAAGTACAATCAACACGCACAAAAAAAAAAAATTAATAAATAAATAAAAAAATATATATAAAAATAAAATAATAAATATATATGTATATGCATATTTATTTTAACCTGAAAAGAGCTAAAGGAAAACAGGTGGATTAAAACTGCAAGAGGGGGGGGTGAAATTTTCTGGAAGCATACTCACATAAAATATACAGTGGATAACATTAATATTCGGTTTTTTTTTTTTTCAATTTCAAACACGAATAAAATGATTAAAACCAAGAATAATGAAAAATGCAAAAATGGTAAATTAAGCTTGTTAAATCAGCTTTTCATAGAGCTATATATATCTAGATTTTATTTTGAACTAATAAAGAAAATATGCATAAAACAAAAAAAGGCCAAAATTTGCGCAACATTAATATTCGGTTTTTTTTTTTACAAGTAACAAATATCTATTTTAGCTAAGAAAAAAACTTAATCTTATATTTGGTATGATACCCATTATATTGTATGGTATCGCCTAGGCATTTTGGCACAGTTTTTAGAATTTTTTGGGTAAATTCATGCCCAGTATAAGCCCATTCTTCCTGAAGCCGTTCTAATAATACGGATAAGGACGCTATTGGCGTTTTGTGCACACGGCGGACCAACTCACTCCACAAATTTTCAACAGGATGTAGATGTGGTGATTGGGGTGCCTTTTCCAAGATTTTTGGGCAGTTATATAACAACCCAGACTCCGTTTTGTAGGCGTTATGCTTTGGTTTGTTGCCCTGATATAACTTGAATGAGTTGCCAATACCCGATATCTCGACCGAATTCTTCAAATTTGGCTCAAAATTTTCAAATAATGGTCTTAGTTTATTTTGCCATCAATGAAAATAAGATTCCCCGCTCCTTTTGTGGAAATGGGGCCTAAACCAATACACTACACCCGCCGTGTTTTTCGGTTGGTCTTAAGTGATTCTTCTGTAGCTCAGTATCCGGCTTCCGCAGCACCATGACCTGGTTGGATGATTGTGTTTTCGCTGACAAAAGCAAATTCAACTTATTAGGCAGTGGTGGCAAGTCCATGGTGCTGCGGAAGCCGGATACTGAGCTACAGAAGAATCACTTAAGACCAACCGAAAAACACGGCGGGTGTAGTGTATTGGTTTAGGCCCCATTTCCACAAAAGGAGCGGGGAATCTTATTTTCATTGATGGCAAAATAAACTAAGACCATTATTTGAAAATTTTGAGCCAAAATTTGAAGAATTCGGTCGAGATATCGGGTATTGGCAACTCATTCAAGTTATATCAGGGCAACAAACCAAAGCATAACGCCTACAAAACGGAGTCTGGGTTGTTATATAACTGCCCAAAAATCTTGGAAAAGGCACCCCAATCACCACATCTACATCCTGTTGAAAATTTGTGGAGTGAGTTGGTTCGCCGTGTGCACAAAACGCCAATAGCGTCCTTATCCGTATTATTAGAACGGCTTCAGGAAGAATGGGCTTATACTGGGCATGAATTTACCCAAAAAATTCTAAAAACTGTGCCAAAATGCCTAGGCGATACCATACAATATAATGGGTATCATACCAAATATAAGATTAAGTTTTTTTCTTAGCTAAAATAGATATTTGTTACTTGTAAAAAAAAAACCGAATATTAATGTTGCGCAAATTTTGGCCTTTTTTTTGTTTATGCATATTTTCTTTATTAGTTCAAAATAAAATCTAGATATATATAGCTCTATGAAAAGCTGATTTAACAAGCTTTAATTTACCATTTTTGAATTTTTCATTATTCTTGGTTTTAATCATTTTATTCGTGTTTGAAGTTTAAAAAAAAAAAAACCGAATATTAATGTTATCCACTGTAGGTGATCCAGCGAGAGCGGCAAACGGCATGGCTTGGAAAAGAGAACGAGTTTTAGGATATGGTGGAGATGGCGCAGGGCGCGAAAATATGGTACTCACCTTTTTTTTTTAGTTTTTTCCAGCACAATAAAACAATTGCAAAGTGCAAATTGTATGTCATGGCCGAAAAGTGTTGAATAGTTGCGGGTGGCTATATCAGTCTGGCCACATCGCAAATATCGATCTGGCCGTATCGAATAACACCGGGCAATGCAAAGCCGCTAGATGGCGTTACGCGACCACCAGCTGATCGTTACAGCGACACTGCTAACGGGCGCCAAGGTTCAAAACGGAGGCGCGCGATTTGAAAGACGCAAAATTAAGTGGAAGGCTTCCACTTCCGGAGAAAGAGGGGAGTGTGAGGAGCCATATTCACTTATAGCGCCTCACTAAAAGCGATTGCATTTATAGCCGCAGCCGGACCTGAGCTGCGGCGAATTCGCATGCTGTCTCGCTCTGACACAGGATGTCAGCGCTAAGGTACGTGTTTGGCACATGGGAGCCGCAAAACACGTACCGCAAAAGTCGTGGCAAAGTGCCGTTGGTGTGCGAGCGGTGCATGCACGAAATAGAGTGGTCACTGTCACACCAACGACAGGCGTGATCAGCAACGAGGAACCGTTGTTGCTAGGCAAATCTCACTGGAAAGATCACGCCACCTTTGCCCTTGGCACGACATTTGCAGCGCTGACAGGCCCCGGTCCAGCGAGACAGCAGAAGAGTATAAAAGAAGCCGCCTTGGACAGAGTGGCAAGTTAGTTGAGTACAAGTTAAGTGAGTACAAGTTAGTACAAGTTAAGTGAGTACAAGTTAGTCGAGTACGGAGTCAACACGAAATAAGTGAAAATCAGTGCGAAACATAAAGAAATCCTACGCGAAAGGATAAGTTAAGAATTTAAGGATTCATATCGCGATAAGGACAAAGCAGATCGTGTCCTTAGCGACTAACAAACATTTTACTGAGAAGTCGATACGCGAAATTTAGCCAGCCTTGGGGTGCGTTGCATTTGCACAGCAACCTCGAATTAAAACCCAGTATCAGACAATCGAGCCTGGCGAAGGACAGACGAAGCTAAAGCCAGATCCTGAGAGTAGGCGACACTATTGGCGAAATTTTTGTGGTAACAAGGAGGCCATAGTAGAGCCTGGCGAATTCGGGCGTTGCTAGCTAAAACCTCGTTTAGTAGGCGAAACATTGACTCTGAATATTTGGTGCAACGAGAGCGCCAGCATTGCAAATAAAACCACGACACAAGAGCCGTACGATTTACTAAACTCTAATACGAAATATCATTAAGTGCACAACAATTGTAAAACCCAACGTGAAACTAGCAGAGAGTGCAGTTTAAATATATGTATTAAAAGTAAAACCAAATTGTGTTCTTATTGCCGCAGCCGCTTGATTTAATCTCGCCGATCGCCCTGGAGTACAACCCAACAGCCAGGAGAGCGTAGCCACAGCCACACACATGATCAGACCAATGCAAGGGCAAGTGAATACCAAAAAGTAGCCAAACAAGTTCAAGAGTGGAGCTTTCGATTCGATGGACTATCGAAGCCTCTCGAATTCTTGGAGCAAGTGGAATGGTCGGCAGACACATATGGATTAAACTTAATTTAATTCCAAGAGCAATGCCGGAGTTGCTGAAAGGAATGGCACTTAAGTGGTACCTAGCTAACAACAGTCATTGGACTACATGGGTGCATTTTGTCGACAGTTTTCAAGAATATTTCTTACCTCGAGATTATTTTGAAAATTTGTACGACGAAGTACGCAGACGGCGGCAAGCTCTGGATGAGCCTTTTAAAGTCTATATGGTGGAGATGCAGACTCTGATGAGACCCCTACGACTCTCAACAGAGAAGGAAGTGCGCACAATTTACACCAACAGCCTTCCTGACTTGCGCGGATACGCACGGCCAAACCAGTTCTCGAATTTGACCCAGCTGATGCAACTGGCAGAAGAATTCGAAGAACTAGAAAAGGATAGGCTGAAACTGAGGCTACAAATGCTACAGCCCAACAACAATACAGCCAACATCAACAACAACAGCCTCAACAACACCGAGATACGCAGAAAAATGGACGCGATCACAACCAGAGTCGTGGAAATCGTACCCGATTTATGGCCATGGAGGAGCAGAACCAGCACGCTGGAAGAATGGACGAACGGCCAACCCCAACACCTAGGACCCAGCAAAATCCTGCCAGAACACACATAAACAACCCAGGAAGGGCATGTCGCGTGTGTGAACAGGAGGGACACTGGGCGAAAGAGGGCCGAAACCCGATGCTGGAGTTCTGCTGGGTCTGTGGCAGAATCGGTCAGCGGACAGCACTATGTTGCCAATCGGGAAACGGCCAGCGGCGTCCGCCATCGAGGGGCGAGCGGGATCCGCCCCGAGACGCTAGTCGGTCACCTGAAGGACGAAGGGACGCAGTTGATTGCCACCGTATGGATCGGTGAGTGTCAGTATAAAGCTACAGTCGATGCAGGGGCTACAAGCAGCTTTGTTAGCGAAGAACTAGCTTGTAGACTGAGCACTGTAGGCCGGAGAAGCGTCGCAAGCAGACAGGTGAAGTTAGCAGACGGACATAACAGCAGGACACAAAATTGTGATGAGCGACGACAGGCCTATAAAACAGCGGTATTTTCCATAGAATCCTAAAATGCAAGCGGAAATTAACCAGCAATTAGAGGAACTCCTTGCGAAAGGTTGCATAGAGCCATCAAACAGCCCACATAGCGCACCAATCGTGATGGTGAAAAAGAAGAATGGCAAATGGCGACTGTGCGTGGATTTCAGGCAACTCAACAGCCGATCCATTAAGGAAGCGTGTCCATTACCAAGAGTCCACCACATTTTAGACCAGCTACGTGAAGCCCACTGAAAGATGGGTACTGGCAGATCCCGATGGAGAAAGCGAGTCGACCACTGACAGCATTTACAGTCCCAGGCAAAGGATTGTATCAATGGAAAGTAATGCCATTTGGGTTACACTCGGCACCGGCAACTTTTCAGAGGGCTTTGGATCGCGATATTGGACCAGAATTTATGCCACAGGCGTTTGCATATTTAGATGACACTATAGTCATCGGAAGAACGCGCGAAGAACACATGGAAAATCTCAAAGAGGTATTTCGGCGGCTGCGGGAATCAAATCTGCGCATCGACGTGGACAAATGTGATTTCTTTAAAAAGGAATTGAAATATTTGGGTCACAGAGTCACAGAGGAAGGAATTCGCACAGATTCAGAAAAGGTTGCTGCAATCGCAGAATTGAAGCCCCCAAGCAACGTAAAAGAGTTACGAGAATACCTGGGCGTAGCATCATTGTACAGGCGCTTCGTACCAGATTTCGCGACGAAAGTAGCACCTCTGAACGCATTGATGAAAAAAGGCGCAAAATGGGAGTGGAACGAGGAGCGGCAAGTAGCGTTTGACACAGTCAAAGAGAAGCTGACTCAGTCCCCAGAATTGGCATGCCCGGATTTCTCAAAAACATTTTGCTTGCAGACGGATGCAAGTAACTATGGCCTGGGTGCGATATTGACCCAACCTTCGGAGCAAGGTGAAAGGGTAATATCGTACGCCAGTAGGACACTAAACGGAGCCGAACGGAACTATTCGGCAACTGAAAAATAGTGTCTAGCCATAGTGTGGGGAATCAGAAAGCTGCGGCCATACCTGGAAGGCTACCATTTTGTGGTCATAACGGACCACATGACACTGAAGTGGCTAAACTCAATTGAAAGTCCATCAGGCAGAATAGCGCGTTGGGCGCTTGAACTGCAACAATACGACTTTGACGTTAAATACCGTAAAGGCAACCTCAATGTCGTAGCCGATGCACTTTCGAGACAGCCACTTCCGGAGACATGCTGCCTAGTAAAAATTGCAACAGAAGGGATTGAGGCAGACAACGCAAATTGCAAATGGATTCAAAAATTAAAAAAAAGGATATTGCACAAAATCCCAGGAAATATCCGGATTACATGGAGGAAAATGGCAACCTGTACAGACACATCCCACATCGCGCTGGAGGCGGAGATGTGGAAGTTTGGAAGCTTTGTGTACCCAAAGGTAAAAGGAAGGATGTATTACTGGAGAATCACGACGCAGCCACAGCCGGTCATTTGGGAAGCCGGAAAACGATAGCAAGAGTAGCGACACGCTACTACTGGCCAGGCTTATACAGGGACGTACGCACATATGTGCACAACTGCGAAACGTGTCAACAATACAAGCCAAGTCAAATGGCAGCAGCAGGAAAGATGTTGACACAAATTCCTGAAGAGCCATGGAGTACCGTGTGTGCTGATTTTGCTGGCCCACTGCCAAGATCAAAACACGGCAACACAATGCTATTGGTGATGTTCGACCGTTTCTCTAAGTGGACTGAGTTAGTTCCGCTGAGGAGCGCAACCACAGCCACATTGCAAAAGGGATTCAGAGAGAGAATTTTGGCACGATTTGGGGTGCCAAAAGTTCTCATAACGGACAACGGAACACAATTTACGAGTAAAGCCTTCAAACGCTTTCTCGAAGAATTAGGAGTGCGACACCAATTTACGGCACCATACACTCCGGAAGAGAATCCTACAGAACGTGCGAACCGCACGGTAAAAACGATGATTGCACAATTCACAAAAGATAACCAGCGGTGCTGGGATGAATTCTTGCCGGAATTATCACTAGCCGTTAACACCAGCGTATCGGCGTCTACGGGCTACAGTGCAGCGTTTATCCCGCAAGGGCGTGAACCAAGGCTGCCAAATGCGCTGTACGACAACGTTACACTCGGCTCAGGGCAACCGACACAAACACCCAGCGACAATGCGAAAAAACTTAGAGAAGTTTTTGAATTGGTGCGCAGGAGTTTAGAAAAGGCCGCTCAGGACCAAGCATGGCATTACAACCTACGGAGACGGCAGTGGAAACCATCCGTAGGAGACAAGGTGTCGGGAGCAGAACATT
>JARNME010000215.1:0-20063 GCA_030179655.1 Scaptomyza flava
TAATTTTCATAATTTTATGTACATGTACTACTTCGCACAGTGCACATTTTTTTTTTTTCAAATTTGTGTGCCTTTGACAATTGATTTACGACCCAAGTAGCGTTTGTTGTTGTTGTCAGTTTGTTGTTGGGCCCGCACTGCTACTTTTTGTTGGTGTCATTGATTTAAAAAAAAACAACAACAACATAACAAAACTTGGTGCGTCTAGAAAAATTTCCCACACCAGAATATGTTTTGGGGGTGGATTCGCCTACTTGCTGCTTATATAACTTAGACAAAACGTAACACACTAACATTTATTGATATATTATTGATATACAATTTTGAATAAGCAAAGGGCGTTCACATAAGCGCGTCTGTTGCTCTTATGATAATCAGATAATTTGAAATCTCGCTCCGATCATGCGCCTTTGTTGTTGCTCATTTACGTTCACTCTCTATTTTATGTGCGCGCTTTGCATGTCAATCATAAAGTTTAATAACCCTAGCTCCTCCGCACACACACTAAATTAAAGCTAAAGGCAATATACAATTCATTAACTGCAGCCTCTTAGATATGTTTTGCATTGATTCAGTGCGTGTGAAGAAGGTAGCGATACTACGCTCTTTGTTTGACTTGCAGAGCGCGCGCTTAGATAAGAGAATTAGCCGAAATAGCCAACAACGAAGGCGCGATTTAAAAATAATTTGTCATCTAGCGCCGAACATGAAGAGCGATGCGCGAGCGAATCTGAAAACAAGTAAGAAGGTTTTAGTCGAGAAATCCCGACTAAAAGATACCCTGAGCCCGTGTATTAAATGACTTGCAGAAGTGAGTTTTTCTTGACTTTAACTTTAATTTAAAATATCTCCAGTGTTTCTTAACCGATTTGGATCAAATTTTCATGGAAGTTATAAAGTTATCCATAGTTTCAACTCCTATTTTTACATTTTCTAAATTCGCGATTTTTTCGTAATCGATTCCATATGTATATCGGAAACGAGAATAGTTATCGATAGTTTGAAATAAATTTGATCTGCCTGTGGATTAGGAGAAGTTATGATCCAAATTGGAAGTTTCTAGCATTTTTAGTCTTTGAGATTGACGCGTTTATACATACGGACGGACGGACGGACAGACTGACAGAAGGACATACGGTCATGGCTATATCGACTCGGCTGTTTATGCTGATCAAGAATATATATACTTTATATATGGGGTTGGAGATGCTTCTTTTTGCCTGTTACACACTTTTACACAAAACAAATATACCCATTTCATGGTTTAGGGTATAAAAAAATTTATATTTTACGCATCGATTGCTTTCTAATATTTTGTAGCCACAGTAAGATAACAGAGAGAAGAACAAAGAAGAAGAAATATAACTGTTAATGCTACTCACTGCAAGCAGCATGCTCAGCTGATGCATGTCTGCATCACAAAGAGCGGCTTAAAGCTTGATCAGCGCGTGCGTCGCTCTTATGACTGCCGCTACATATAAAATAATTTGAATGCAATCATGCGTCTTTGTTGTTATTTACGCTCTTTTGTTTATGCGCGCGCTCTGCATGTCAAACATAAATCTTAATATCCCTATCTCCTCCGCACTCACTAAGCTAAGCTTGCCATAACTAAGAGGCTGCAGTTAATGGAATGGCATTGCCTAATTTGCACCAACTATACCTAGCTCTTAAGTGCAAGCGTTGTATGTTAGAGCTCGGTGTCTGTTGCTTAGATGAATAACTGTAATGCTCTTACCAACATTATGTTTTTACATACGATGGTAAGAGAATTGGTTATGCATTTTAGTTCATATGTAATGTGAACATAGAAAGTTCATTTTCGTTTCAGTGAGTTTTTTAATAATAATATTGTTTATATTAAGGATAATAATAACATCGAAAGTTACTATTTGGATCAGTGAGTTTTTCAATATTCTGATTTTCGTATATCTATATCTATATATATATATATATAAACATTCCTTTAAAATACGTATATATATATAAGTTAATTTAAAATACGTATTTTATGATAAGTTAAACAAAAATTTAATTGCTATTATTTAAATATTTAAATAACAATCAACGTATTTTAATTTCTTTAGTTGTTTTTTGCACACAAGAAAATTAAGTTGATTTTCGACTTAATAATTGAAGCAACATTATATATAGTTGTCTTCTATTTGCATATTATATAATAGTTATATAGACGCTGCTTTAGTGCATTTAAAAATCAAATAAAACTAAGCAGTCTGAATATTCTATTAAAATAATATAAGTTGGTATATTAAACTTTATTGAATTCTATACTTTGTATAGACGCTGTAACGTTGTACAGTGAAGTCAATTTTTGACTTTTTTTGAAGTATTTATTTATTTATAAAACTTACTTTAAATTAAGTTGTTAATTTGTTTTGTTGTTATTTTTTTAAACAAAATTAATAAGTCGTTTTTCGACTCAATAATTGAAGCAATTGAAGCAACATTATATATAGTTGTCTTCTATTTTGCATATTATATAATAGTTATAAAGACGCTGCTTTAATGCATTTAAAAATCAAATAAAACTAAGCAGTCTGAATATTCTATTAAAATAATATAAGTTGGTATATTCAACTTTATTGAATTCTATACTTTGTATAGACGCTGTAACGTTGTACAGTGAAGTCAATTTTTGACTTTTTTTGAAGTATTTATTTATTTATAAAACTAACTTTAAATTAAGTTGTTAATTTGTTTTGTTGTTTTTTTTTTAAACAAAAATAATAAGTCGTTTTTCGACTCAATAATTGAAGCAATTGAAGCAACATTATATATAGTTGTCTTCTATTTTGCATATTATATAATAGTTATAAAGACGCTGCTTTAGTGCATTTAAAAATCAAATAAAACTAAGCAGTCTGAATATTCTATTAAAATAATATAAGTTGGCATATTCAATTTTATTGAATTTTATACTTTGTATAGACGCTGTAACGTTGTTCAGTGAAGTCAATTTTTGACTTTTTTGAAGTATTTATTTATTTATAATACTTACTTAAAATTAAGTTGTTAATTTGTTTTGTTGTTTTTTTTTAAACAAAAATAATAAGTCGATTTTAGACTTAATAATTGAAGCAACATTATATATAGTTGTCTTCTATTTTGCATATTATATAATAGTTATATAGACGCTGCTTAAGTGCATTTAAAAATCAAATAAAACTAAGCAGTCTGAATATTCTTTTAAAATAATATAAGTTGGCATATTCAATTTTATTGAACTCTATACTTTGTATAGACGCTGTAACGTTGTTCAGTGAAGTCAATTTTTGACTTATTTTGAAGTATTTATTTATTTATAATACTTACTTTAAATTAAGTTGTTAATTTGTTTTGTTGTTTTAAAAAAAAAAAAAAAAAATACGTCGATTTTAGACTTAATAATTGAAGCAATTGAAGCAACATTATATATAGTTGTCTTCTATTTTGCATATTATATATTAGTTATAAAGACGCTGCTTTAGTGCATTTAAAAATCAAATAAAACTAAGCAGTCTGAATATTCTATTAAAATAATATAAGTTGGCATATTCAATTTTATTGAATTTTATACTTACCTATAGACACTGTAACGTTGTAACAATCGTTTACAGTGAAGTCAATTGTCTCACAGCCAAATTAAAAGATGTCTATTGAAACTTTAGATATAAGTGGTGTTTTGGTGCCGCATTCAGTTGTTCGCATAATTGGTGATGGAGCCTGCCTTTTTAGATCTATTTCCTACCTTTTATATGGTAGGCAAGGCTTCCATGGCACCATACGCCAACATATTGTAACCCATGTCGTTACCAACTGGGAAACTTTTGCTTGCTTCAGCATGAACATAAATGGAGAGTGTTATAGCTCTTCTGAACAATATGAGTGCACTATGTCAGATTCATATACTTATGGTACTGCATGTGAGCTTCAAGCAGCAGCAGAAATTTATGCTGTAAATTTTCAAGTTTTTCTAAATGGAAACTTATATCTATCATTAGGAAATGATATGCATCCTGTGAAAAATTGCGTTTTACCGGCGAATTAATGAATGGACATTTTGATGTTTATATTCCTTTAGAGGAAGTATTAACTCAAGATACCGATACGTCAAGTGAATGTATAACTGAAAATGTTAAAACGCCTGTTAAAAGACGTAGTCGATTTACCGACAAAACAAAACAAAAGGTTAAAACACACAGTTTTGAAAAAAATCGTGATATTAATAGCGGTAAGCGCATAGAAGCATCAAAAAGATATCGTGTTAATAATCCTGATGTTTATAGAGATATAATGAGAAGACATCGTGCTAATAATCCTGAAGCTCATAGAGCTCCAGAGAGAAGACATCAGGCTAATAATCCTGATGCACGTCAAGAAAGGCGTTTGCGTGTATGGAGTGTTAAACCCATGTCTGGCTTAAACTATGATTTTGAAATAGCTTACAAGTCAGATAAAATAACTCAACTTGGTAGTATGAATTTGATATGCAAACATTGTAATGCTTTAAAATGGAAAAATTAGCCTTTGGGTATCTGTTGCAAGGCAGGAAAAGTTAAACTTTCACAAAATGAAAGTTTGCCTGATCCACTTAAAAGCTTAATAATTGGTGGACATCCCAAGCATGATCATTTCATTGATCGTATAAGAAAGTATAACAGCTGCTTTCAAATGACTTCTTTTGGAAGTACAAAAATTATAAATGAAAGTTGGTCAACCTTCAAATTTATTTTGTCGGTGATGATGAAAAGGAAGCTCAACTACGTTGCAGAAATATTTCAAATGTTGATTGTAGCGTAGTAAAGGATCTTCAATGTATGTTTCATCAGCATAATCGTTATGTAAAAGATCTAAAAATGGCTCTCAATAAAATACCAAGAAGTACTAAAGACTATAAATTGATTATACATGCTGATCGAACACCCGCTGGTGCTCACAAAGGGCTTTACAATGCACCTCAATCAAGCGAAGTAGCTTTAGTTATTGTTGGTCAGCAATTTGAAAAGCGCGATATTATTATTGAAAGCCTTAATAATAAATTACATCGTATAAGTGAGGTGCATCGATCATACGATGCCTTACAGTACCCTTTGCTATTTCCGTACGGCGAAGATGGCTATTCAGTGGATATACCACAATTGAATCCATTATTAAAAAAGGAGGAACAAAAAAAAAACGATATCTGCGTTAAGCTTTTACAGCTATAAAATAATGATTCGTCAATCTGAGATAAATCATTTAATTTATTGTCGTCCCCTTTTTAGTCAGTTTTTGGTTGATATGTATGCTAAAATTGAAACAGAAAGGTTAAATTATATTCGCTACAATCAAGCGAAACTCAGAGCAGATAGCTATATACATCTACAAGATGCAATAGGCCAACAAGATGTTGTCGCAGCTCAACTTGGTCAGATGGTAGTTTTACCTTCTTCTTTTACAAGCTCTGCACGATATATGCATGAAAAGACTCAAGATGCTATGACATATGTTCGCCATTATGGGCGACCAGATCTTTTCATAACATTCACATGCAATCCACAATGGAATGACATCAAAAGTGTTTTATTACCGGGTCAAAAACCGCATTATCGTCACGATATTATAGCTCGAATTTTTCATTTAAAAGTTAAAGCTTTAATGTCCCTATTGACAAAAGGTTCTTTGTTTGGAAGCGTTCAATGTTTCATGTACTCTGTGGAATGGCAAAAGCGGGGCTTACCACATATACATATTCTACTTTGGTTAGAAAATAAAATAAGACCTGATAAAATCGATAAGATTATTTGTGCCGAAATACCAAACGCAGATGAGGATCCATTGTTATTTAACATTGTTAAATCAAATATGATTCATGGTCCTTGCGGTGCATTTAACAATAAGTCGCCATGCATGAGAGATGGAAAATGTACCAAAAGGTTTCCTCGACAATTTCTTAAAGAAACTGTGACTGGAAAAGATAGTTACCCTCTATATCGTAGAAGAGCGATAGAAGATGGTGGTAATGCAATTAATATAAATGGTAATTGCATAGATAATCGTTGGGTTGTGCCTTACAATTGTGTACTATTGAGAACATTTGAAGCTCATATAAATGTTGAGTATTGTAGTTCTGTAAAGTCTATTAAATACATCTGTAAATATGTTAACAAGGGCAGCGATCAAGCATCATTTACTCTTGAAGACCAACGCAATGAAATTAATATGTACGAAAGTGGCCGTTATATAAGTAGCTCAGAAGCAGTATGGAGAATCCTTGCATTTCCCATACATGAACGTTATCCGGCTATTACTCACTTCGCTGTTCATTTAGAAAATGGTCAACGGATATATTTTAACCCCAATAATCCGCAACAATTACTTGACAGATTAAGCACTACACCCAAAACCACTTTGCTAGCCTTCTTTGAGCTCTGCACACGTGATGAGTTTGCAAGAACGCTTCTATATTGTGAAGTTCCATCGTATTTTACATGGAACAATAAAGAATTTCAAAGAAGAAAACGAGGGCATGATGTGCCAAATTTTCCTGGAGTTAAAAGAGATTCAGCTTTGGGAAGAGTTTACACTATTCATCCCAATAATACTGAATGTTTTTATTTAAGACTTTTATTACATTTTGTAAGGGGCCCAACTTCATTTTTAAGTTTAAAAACCGTTAATGGTGTAGCATACTCATCATTTCAATTGGCGTGTAAAGCTCTAGGATTACTAGAAGATGATAAGCACTGGGATTCAACTATAGCCGAAGCTGTCATATGTCAAAATCCTACAAAACTTAGAGAACTTTTTGCAATAATGTTAGTATTTTGTCAAATTTCAGATGCTCTTAAACTTTGGAATACTTATAAAGACAGTTTCTCAGAACATATTTTAAAAGCCTTTAATTTTTCACAAGACAGATATTGATGAAAGTATTGTGAATAATGTTTTAAATAAATGTCTTATTTACATTGAAGATATAGTTCTGTCTATTGGTGGTCAAAACTTGACTTATTATGGACTTCCATTACCAATCAGAACCGAGGAAATTGTTCAAAATATTGAATATCATAGAGAAACAAATTACGATAATTGCGATAATTTTGTTGTTAATAATGAGCTACTCCTCACTGCTGAGCAAAAACAATTATACGAAAAGATACTAAATAGCGTTGAAGCAGAAAAAGGAGAAATCTATTTTTTAGATGCACCTGGTGGAACAGGTAAAACGTATCTTTTAAATTTATTATTGGCAAAGGGACGGCAAAGTAAAAACATTGCATTGGCCGTTGCCTCTTCCGGTATTGCAGCCACTTTACTAATGGTGGTCGCACAGCGCATTCTACACTTAAGATTCCATTTAATTTGATTCATTTAGAAACACCACAATGCTCAATTTCAAAGCAATCTAATATTGCTGCTGTGCTCAGAGATTGCAAGCTTATTGTTTGGGATGAGTGTACTATGGCTCATAAAGGTGCTTTTGAAGCTGTAGATCGATCTTTGAAAGACATTCGAGATAGTGAATACTTAATGGGTGGCATAACTGTTCTCTTAGCTGGTGATTTTCGACAAACTCTTCCAGTGATCCCCAGGGGAACAAGAGCAGATGAAATAAATGCGTGCTTAAAGTCTTCAATTTTGTGGCCCAAAATACAGAAAATTGCATTAACGAAAAATATGCGAGTGCACTTAAAAGGTGATAGCATAGCTGGTGAATTTGCAGAAATGCTTCTTAAATAGGAAATGGATTATTTCCAGCTCATGATGGCAAAATAACTTTACCATCAACTTTGTGTCATGTTGTGAAAAGTATTGAAGAGCTAACTCTAAAAATATTTCCGGATATTACAAATATCTCTGAAAAATCACTCGAATGGTTTTCAGAACGTGCTATTTTGACTGCGAGAAATGACAATGCATTGGAAATAAACGAGTTTTTATTAAAATCATTTCAAAGTGAAGAAATGACATATAACTCTATTGATTCTGTGACTGAAGTCGAAGATGCAGTTCATTGCCCCGTCGAGTTTCTTAATTCATTAAATCCGGCTGGCCTGCCACATCATAGATTAACTTTACAGATTGGTTCACCTGTAATGTTGATCCGCAACTTGAAACCGCCAAAACTATGCAATGGTACAAGATTGCAAGTTAAAGTCCTTCATAAGAATGTTGTCGAAGCAATAATCTTACTGGCAATGGTATAGGTGAAACGGTTTTTATACCGAGAATTCCATTAATACCTTCTGACTCTGAATTGCCATTTCAATTTAAAAGATTGCAATTTCCTTTCAAAGTTTGTTTTGCCCTAACAATCAATAAATCACAGGGACAAACTCTCAAATTAGCCGGACTAGATTTAAGACACGATTGCTTCTCTCATGGCCAATTTTATGTAGCCTGCTCAAGAGTCAGTTCACCAAAAAGTTTAGTTGTATTAGCACCTGACGGAAAAACAACCAATGTCGTTTATCAAGAAGCTCTTAACAGTTGTTAATAATTGCAAATTAAATTCAACAAGTGGATAAGGCCTACTGGGGAAACCACAATAAAAAATTACGCACCTGATTCTCTACCTCAATGGTGGCGTGGAAAAGAGAATATTAAATACTTTGCTTTAATTTGTTGTTAAATATTTTCTAATTTATTTCTATATTCTATTGCTAAAATTTATATAATCTATCCGCGCAGCGAAGTAAGCGGGCCACTTACTAGTATATATATATAATATATAATATATCATCCAGAACACGAAGGTTGGGTTGTCATAGCGATTCTTCAAGCGTTCCAGAGCCTTTGGGTAGTTTTCTAAAGTTACTTGGAATGCTCGAACCGTTTCTAATGCAGGACCACGAAGACAGTTCAAAAGCTGGTTGAACTTTTCGATTGGAGACAGATATGACTGATTTCCAATAACTTGTCTGAACGATATAATAAAGTTCTGGTACTTGGAGTACTTGCCGTCGAAAGTTGGCAGAGATAGTCATAGTCGTGGCAAATTTATAGAGGATGTATGACCCACATGTACAGATGACATGTCGTTGATGGTGCTGTGTGCATCTGGTCCTAGCTGCTCTTGAATGCACACCTTGGTGCGGATAAATAGCTCCTCAATTTCGCAGCGAACATCGCGCTGTAGCTCCTGAGGATCGGCTTGTTCAATATCTCCTTGTATGTTGATTGCGTCCTTGAAATAGGCTTCCAAAACTGACAATTTCAAATTGAGTGACTCCAATTGATGCGATGATGTGTGTGTGCAAGAAAATTGAGGTTATAACCGAGGTGTCGACGGGCGCAGATTTATAATTGTCCAGTCCAACGATGAGTTATTGTTGAAGAATTCACTCGACTTCAACAACGAACTAGAGGTGTACTTCGCTTGTGCAAGCGAGAGCAAGTGTGTGCATCAGCGTGGGTGCGCGTGCACGAAATTGAGGTTAGGTCAAAGGAGGGTGAGATGTCCGCTCCAAAGACGCACTATGTGTGGAGGTCACAATGTCGACTCCAACAAGGCGGGGACAGACTCCGCTCGCGGAGCGAAGGCTGTGTGCGGTGTGCAGCAGCTTGCTAGCATTGGCGTCGTGTCTTAGGCTGCGAGGATCTGGCTGGAGATGCTGGCAGCGAGTGCAATCCAAATAAGTAATTAAATGTACGTTGCATTATGCGCGAGTATTGCAACTGGCAGCGCAATTGTTTATGAAACACGCACAAATTGTAAAATTAAAGCTGGTGGCGGCTACAGAACCTCACTTTTTGCCTGCATGTGTGCATGTATTTGTGTGTATGTACATGCATGCAAAATTGCAACTTCACAAAACCTTTGTAATAAAACAAACACGGTTCGCGCTCGGGCGCCAAAATGAAGAATCAAGAGTTTTTTCTTGACTGTTGTAATAATGTGTAGATGGGGATGCAAGTTTTATTCAAAGGTGATTTAGATTTATTTTCTTTAATAAGGTTCTTCGCTGCACCACTTTTCACTTTACGATCAGATAAGAAGCGTTTTTTTCATGTGTTCTGTTATCTTAGGCTTACCAGGGTTGTGCGCTTATGTTATCTTAAGCTTACTAAAGTGGGTGAGGCGCGATATTCAAATATTTAATCCAATTCAACAATTAAACTGCATAATAAGAAATATATTTGGGTTTTGACAACATACATCCTAATAATAATTAACATAATAAAAGTACATAGGTGGTTTATTTATTGCATTATTATATCGTTCATGTGTTTGTGCAAATGCAAAGTGTCGCATTTTCTTTTCAGTTTTCGCTTTCGCAATAACCGCTACGTAAATATATATACAGAGTCTGTATTACATATTTGGGCATAAACATTTGATTGTTCTTGCGTTCGTTAACATTCTTCGCTCTGTGCTTGCATCGGTTCAATATACTGGTTTGTGTGCGCGTGCGCTCGCTCTGAATTCTCTCACTTGTTCTTTTTCATCTCAGATTTGCTAACGGTTCAAGTTTGGATTGATCGTCTGTTACATGATACAATTAATACAGTAGTGTCATGCAAGAGTGTGCCCTCTTTTTTATCCCTTAACCCATAAAATGGGTAAATAAGGGTATAATGGTTTTGTGCAAAAGTATGTAACAGGCAGAAGGTAGCATCTCCGACCCCATAAGGTGTATATATTCTTGATCAGCATCAACAGCCGAGACGATATAGCCATTTCCGTCTGTCCGTCTGCCTGTCTGTCTGTATGAACGCGTGGATCTCAGAGACTACAAGAGCTACAGACTACAGATTTTGTATATAAGTTCTCCTATACCATAAGCAGAACAAGATTGCTTCAAATTATCGATAACTATTCTGGTTTCCGATATACACATGGAATCGATTACGAAAAAATATCAAATTTGGAAAATAAAAAAATGAGGGTTGAAGTAATGGGTAACGATTGACCTTTTCTGAAAATTTCGTCCAAATCGGTTAAGAAACACCGGAGATATCGAATTTTAATTCAATTATAAATTTAATTTATTTATTGCAACTGGGTTCAGGGTATCTTCTAGTCGGTCTCTCCCGACTAGAGCCTTCTTACTTCTTTTGTGTACTAGTTGTCAGTCGCTAAGTGTTTTTCGTTGAGGTAAGACGTTGATGCGTACGATTTTTTTTCTGTTTGTTATTTATGATATTTATCTATGATAGTTGCAATGGCAACATTTTTGGAAAGTGTCTGTATAAAAAGATAATATACTTATGTTTATAGACTATGTATACTATTTGTTGCATATATTTTCGAATGTAAATTAATATAAGAAAATTTTTTTTTTTAGTTTTTTTATACCCTTAACCCATAAAATGGGTAAATAAGGGTATAATGGTTGTGTGCAAAAGTATGTAACAGGCAGAAGGAAGCATCTCCGACCCCATAAAGTATTCTTGATCAGCGTCAACAGCCGAGACGATATAGTGGTGTCCGTCTGTATGAACGCGTGGATCTCAGAGATTTTCGTCTAAATCGGTTAAGAAACACCGGAGATATTGAACTTAATCGATTGAAGCTAAGTCAGTATACCAAAGTCTTACATAAATTTAGTTTATTTACTGCAACTGGGTTCAGGGTATCTTCTAGTCGGGCTCTCCCGACTAGAGCCTTCTTACTTGTTAAACCCTTAATCCATAAAATGGGTAAAAAGGGCATAATGGTTTTGTGCAAAAGTATGTAACAGGCAGAAGGAAGCATCTCTGACCCCATAAAGTATATATATTCTTGATCAGCATCAACAGCCGAGACGATATAGCTATGTCCGTCTGTCCGTCTGTCTGTCTGTCTGTCTGTCCGTCTGTATGAACGCGTGGATTTCAGAGACTACAAGAGCTAGAGACTTCTGATTTTGTATTTAAGTTCTCCTATACCATGAGCAGAACAAGTTTGCTTCAAATTATCGATAACTATTCTGCTTTCCGATATACACATGGAATCGATAACAAAAAATATCGAATTTGGAAAATCTAAAAATTAGGGTTGAAGGAATGGGTAACAATAGAACTTTTCTGAAAATTTCGTCCAAATCGGTTAACAAACACCGGAGATTGAAGCTAAGTCAGTATACCAAAGTCTTATATAAATTTAATATATTTATTGCAACTGGGTTCAGGGTATCTTCTAGTCAGTCTCTCCCGACTAGAGCCTTCTTACTTGTAAACCCTTAACCCATAAAATGGGAAAAAAGGGTATAATGGTTTTGTGCAAAAGTATGTAACAGGCAGAAGGAAGCATCTCCGACTCCATAAAGTATATATATTCTTGATTAGCATCAACAGCCGAGACGATATAGCCATGTCCGTCTGTCCTTCTGTATGAACGAGTGGATCTTAGAGACTACAAGAGCTATTGACTTCTCATTTTGTATATAAGGTCTCCTATACCATGAGCAGAACAAGTTTGCTTCAAATTATCGATAACTATTCTGGTTTTCAATATACACATGGAATCGATGACAAAAAATATCGAATTTGGAAAATGTAAAAGTGAGCGTTAAAGTAATGGGTAACGATAGAACTTTTCTGAAAATTTCGTCCAAATCGGTTGAGAAACACCGGAGATATCGAATTTAATCGATTGAAGCTAAGTCAGTATACCAAAGTCATTTATAAATTTAATTTATTTATTGCTACTGGGCTTAGGGTATCTTCTACTCGGGCTCTCCCGACTAGAGCCTTCTTACTTGTTTTATTTAATTTAAATATCACAACAAAGCAACCAAAATCTATCGGACACATACATACAACCAAGTATGTCTTGCATACAACAAAACACTTTCTATACCTAACTCTTCCGCCCTTGCAAAACAGCCCTTTAACAGACTCAAGAGAGTAGTAGCCCTCTCCTTCGCACTCGCACATTATATGGCAAGTACGGGCTGTCTCGGATGGCACTACCATTAGTAATTGTATCATGGTCTGATAAATCTATTCGTTCGCCAAATTCTCTCTTTTGCTCTTGTTATTAACCCCCCGCATCCCGCATATTCTACTGCTGTTGCCCACAAAGTGGCTGCAGCGAACGTTTGTCTTGCTTATTTTCAGTCGCTTGGACCTTTTTCGTTTGTTTGTTCACATATCGCGTTGAGTGCGTGTGCGTGTTCAGTAAGGCTAGGCATACACGGTGCACATGTTGGTGTGATTTGTTGGGCAGCGCTTCGTCATACACGGGCCAACATGCTTATAAACTTAATTTTTTGTGTGAGTGTTGAGAAGACAAGATGAGCGATTCAAGTGCGGACGACGAAATTGCTAGAGAATACTTGAACTTTTGTGTGCATTTTTAAAAGTACTTTGTTGTTAGCGTAATTATATCTGAGTCAGACAAACAGTCACTCGAAAAACCAGCAGTATCTAAGACTAATGTTAAGTTAACATCATGTTTGCAGAAATTAATTAAGTCAATGCTGACATTGCTCGCATGCAAACAGCGTTTAAATTAGAAAAAATCTCATCCGACAAAATAGAGTTAGCATGTCGTTTAGAATTATTAGAAGGGTATGTTGAAAAAGCTTTGAACTTACATGCAGAGCTGGACAGTTTAAGTCCAGCAAACGAAAGCAGAGGGTCGTTAAAAGATTTGTGTGTCGTAACAAAAGCATTGTTCATGAATTCAATGAAGCCACGATTTGACACACAGGTACAACATGATTGCTGAATGAATTCGAGCCAGCGATCTCAGCTTACTAATATTTAGTGGTAAACATTCGGAGTTTAGAAATTTTGTGTGCCTCTTTGACGGTCTTGAGGATGGATGCCTCATTGACAAGCGTTGAAAAATTGAACCATTTAGTATCGTGATTGTCAGATGAAGCATTGGGTGTAGTTAAGCCATATCAGCTAAATGATTGTAACTACCCTAAGGCCGTTGCTAGTCTAAAGTCAGTCAACGACAATAAATGTCTCTTATTTTTTGATACGGTTGCTCAAGTGTTTGATTTTCCAAGCATGACCAAACCATCTGCGTCGAGTTTAAGATCGATAATATATACAGTGCCTGCTATATATGCATCGCTGTCGTCTCTGGGTGACAACAAAGACATTGCTAATGCAATGATTATTCATATGGTCATGGCTAAGGTAGACCATACAACCAAATCTCATTTTGAGGAGCAGCTTGATTATGATAAGCTGCCATCTTGGGAAGATTGTGCTAAACAGTTGAATAGGAGGTATCAATATTTGACAACAGAGGAGTCACCTCGTGACAAGTCAAAATTGCGTAATGAAGTAAGAAAACCAAAAATCTTAATTTCAAAGGTCGTCGTCTGCATGTACTTATAGTAGTCTCGCAGATAAATTTAATGTCTGAGAGCATGGCCAGAGGCTACGTTTTTAACGTGAGCCAACTTTCTTTGCTATCTCAATTGTAGGTGGTGCAACCACTGATAGCAAAAATAGGGTTTATGCGTCACTTCAATCTCGTTTGAATTCCCACACATTTTTCGCTGAGTGTTGGGTACTTAAATCGATATCCACATCTCAGCCTGGACAGGCTCTGACCATATTAAACTGGAATATACCAATAAAAAATCAAGTTGGCAGATTCTGAATTCTATAAGCCAGCTAAGGTTGATGTGTTATTGGGAGCTGAATTTTTTTATGGATTATTGTGCGTTGGGCAAATAAAATTTCATTCCGAGCTACCCATCATGCAAAAAACATTGCTCGGCTGGATTGTAGCGGGCAAATATACTGGACAAGTGCCTCGGCAACAATATAGTAAGAGTTAAGCAGCTGAAGTTTCTTTTTGTTCTCTCGGCTCCGTAGGTAATGGTTCTTGGAAATTGGATCAATGTCCAATCGAGTCGACGGCTGGTCGCCAAACAGCTGAACAGCAGACCTGTGAACTGCATTTTAAGAAAACTATACAACGGTTATCTTGCGCTCGCTTTCTAGTAAATCTTCCCTTCAAGACCAATCCCAAAGTTCTTGGCCTGTCCTTTCAAACTGCTGAAAGGCGTTTTTTGCAACTTGAGCGCAAACTGTCAAGAGATGACACTCATAGAAATATGCATAATGACTTCATGAAAGAGTATTTGGATTTGGGACATATGTCCATTCTAAAGTCTGCTCCTCGAGAACAGCATTACTACATTCCTCATCAATGCGTTCTGCGACCTGAGAGTACCTCAAACAAACTTCGTGTTGTTTTTGATGCTTCCAGCAAAATATCAACAGCAGTTTCTCTTAAAGAAATACTAATGGTGGGGCCAACTAATCAGAAGGAGTTGTATTCAACGTTGGTCAACTTTCGGTTAAACAAATATGCCGTAGCTGTCGCCATTTCAAAAATATATAGGCAGCTAAATGTTTCTGAGGAAGACAGCGACTCTAAACTAGTCTTGTAGTGTAGTATGTTTTATGCCAAATGAGCATATGCCTACAGTATTGTAGCGTATAAAATATAACAATATATGCCCAACTTAAAAGTAAGAGTAACAACTCATAACATAACGACACTTTGTTGCTATGCTTATACAATTATAAATATACATAAGTGCAGTAATAGGATATGTCACTTATGCGGACTGGCCGCAGCGTGAGATCGCTAGCGTAAGCACTTCTTGAGTATGTACCAACTGTACATATATGTGTATGTATATATACATAACTACATAGGCACATGTGTACTGCAACTCTCTCTCTCTCTCCCGACGCTCATAGCGGCAGAGCTCATTTAGAATATTGTATGTAATAAGCCAAATGTAAAATTGAATAAAACCGAGAGAACACTCTCGACAAATGCTTGAAACTAATCACACGTCTGTTGGGTCGAAACCCAATTATATTTCTTATTATGTAGTTTAATTGTTGAATTGGATTAAATATTTGAATATCGCGCCTCACACACTTTAGTAAGGTTAAGATAACATAAGCGCACAGCCCTGGTAAGCTTCAGATAACAGAGCACCTGAAACAAAAAGCTTCTTATCTGATCGAAAAGTGAAAAGTGGTGCAGCGAAGAACCTCATTAAAGAAAATAAATCTAAATCACCTTTGAATAAAACTTGCATCCCCATCTACACATTATTACAACAGTCAAGAAAAAGCTCTTGATTCTTCATTTTGGCCCCCGAGCAGGAACCGTTTTGTTTTATTACAAAGGCAAAAAGTGAAGTTCTGTAGCCGCCACCAGCTTTAATTTTACAAATGTGCGCGTTTCATAAACAATTGCGCTGCCAGTTGCAATACTCGCGCATAATGCAACGTATATTTAATTACTTGTTTGGATTGCACTCACTGCCGGCATCTCCAGCCAGATCCTCGCAGACTAAGAAACAACGCCAATGCTAGCAAGCTGCTGCACACCGCACACAGCCTTCGCTCCGCGAGCGGAGTCTGTCCCCGCCTTGTTGGAGTCGACATCGTGACCTCCACACATAGTGCGTCTTTGGAGCGGACATCTCACCCTCCTTTGACCTAACCTCAATTTCGTGCACGCAAACCCACGCTGATGCACACACTTGCTCTCGCTTGCTGCCAATCCGCCGCTGCTTCCAGCTGCACAGCCCTTGCCACACAAGCGAAGTACACCTCTAGTTCGTGGTTGAAGTCGAGTGAATTCTTCAACAATAACTCATCGTTGGACTGGACAATTATAAATCTGCGCCCGTCGACACCTCGGTTATAACCTCAATTTCGTGCACACACACATCATCGCATCAATTGGAGTCACTCAATTTGAAATTGTCAGTTTTGGAAGCCTATTTCAAGAACGCAATCAACATACAAGGAGATATTGAACAAGCCGATCCTCAGGAGCTACAGCGCGATGTTCGCTGCGAAATTGAGGAGCTATTTATCCGCACCAAGGTGTGCATTCAAGAGCAGCTAGGACCAGATGCACACAGCACCATCAACGACATGTCATCTGTACATGTGGGTCATACATCCTCTATAAATTTGCCACGACTATGACTATCTCTGCCAACTTTCGACGGCAAGTACTCCGAGTACCAGAACTTTATTATATCGTTCAGACAAGTTATTGGAAATCAGTCATATCTGTCTCCAATCGAAAAGTTCAACCAGCTTTTGAACTGTCTTCGTGGTCCTGCATTAGAAACGGTTCGAGCATTCCAAGTAACTTTAGAAAACTACCCAAAGGCTCTGGAACGCTTGAAGAATCGCTATGACAACCCAACTCTCGTTTTCAGTGGGCAACAGTTGCGCAGTCTCATTGATAATGCGTCTGCGTTGCATAGCTCTTTGCTGTCTCTGGGCAACGAATCGCAGATAGCTCAGGCCATTCTCATCTTCATCGTCATGGGGAAAGTAGACCAGGAGACCAAACGAACATGGAATGAATCTCTACTATACACAGCGTTACCTACGTGGGACAATTGCGTACAAATCGTAGAGCGCCACTGTCAGTATCTAGAGTCAATAAGTAAGCCTGCTGCTGATGCCTTTGTAAGCCAACAATGTGGTCATAAAACCCGCTCACAGCGGTCACAGGCAAGCTCATCATTTAATTGCAAAACGCAAACTTGCAACATATGCTCCAGCTCAAAACATAAGGCTTTTAAATGTGGCCAACTAACTGATCTCGCCGTAGAATCCCGCTTAAACAGAATTAAGCAACTTGGACTCTGCATCAACTGCTTAAACAAGGGTCATACTGCAGCGAAATGCCCATCTAAATGGAGATGCCACACCTGGTCGCTGCCGCATCATACATTGGTTCATGGAGATGCATCTACAACTCATACGTCGATGGCCCAGCTTCGCTTAAATGCGCCACAGGCTCAGGATGCCGTCGCGCACACACATACGGACACTCGTTCATACTGTGTCATATTAGCCACTGCCCTGGTCTTGGTAAAGGATTCGTCTGGTTGCTACAAAGTAGGACGCGCCTTGTTGGACTCGTGCTCTCAGGTAAACTTCATCTGTGAAAAGTTTACCCAGACGCTGCGCTTGCCAAGAGCCAAGCGCAATTTGGAGATTCGTAGCATTGGCGAATCGAAAACTCACATCAAGCATCACACATTAACGACAATAAAGTCACGCCTCAATGAATTTGAGATACTGCTTGCTTGGCCACTCGTTCGACGCTGCTAGTAGACGATTCCGCGCACTCGAACGCAGTCTGGCCAAACGGCCTGAGGTCAAGTCTCAATAAGTAGATTTCATGCAGGAGTTTCATGACTTGGGACACATCATTGCTGCTCATGGTCGGACCAACCATCCAACCCTACTTCTGCGTTTCCGGAAACATTAGTACGCCATTACTGCTGATGTTGTCAAGATGTTCCGCCAGGTTTATGTGGCCGCAGAGGATCGACGATTTCAATACATAATCTGGAGGAATTTTGTCAATCGCTTCATTGCTGTTTGATCCCTTAGGACTCGTCACGCCGATTATCATAATCGCCAAGATCATCCTGCAAGAGCTGTGGCTTCTGAAACTATACTGGGATGAATCTGTCCCTCAAGGAATCCAAACAGCATGGACATCGCTTCTAGCATCACTCTCGTCGCTAGAAGACTAAGCAATACTCCGCTATTGCCTCCAAACTTAAATACACAGCTTGCAGATACACGGATTCTGCGACGCCTCGATCAGAGCATATGGCTGTTGTATCTACACTCGCACACTTCGGTCTGATGGCTTATTTAAAACACAGCTCGTCACATCCAAGTCACGAGTTGCGCCAACAAGGAAATTATCGCTACCTTAGTTAGAGCTTTGTGGTGCACATCTGTTATCACAACTCCATCGCAAGATCGCAGGAATCTTTAATGATAGGAAGCCAACCACATTTCTATGGTGCGACTCACAGATAGTTCTCCATTGGGTACGGCAGCATTCTGCCACCCTTTCTACATTCGTTGGCAATCGAATTTCGGAAATTCAAGAAGCTACCATCGATTGTCACTGGAAACACGTTCCAACTCACTGCAACCCTGCAGATCTGCTGTCTCGAGGTTGCACCCTTGCTGACTTGCAACAGTCGATCTGGTTCGAAGGGCCTTCCCTGCGCTTAGATGAGCAACATTGGCCAACGACGGCACACGATGATGGTGACATGAACGTCAACAATTTGGAAAAGCGCAAGTCTGCCTTTACCGTATCCATCAGCAGCAACCAACTTCTCGATGCTTTACGCAAGATCAGCTCTCACCGCAGCTGTTTACTAGTGGTTGCTTGGATGATTCGGTTCGTCCATCACACTAAAAAATTACGGTCGTTCGACAAGCTGTTGCCAACGCCCATGGAACTGCAACGCACCCTAAGCTGCATCGTCTTTAACCTACAAGCCATCCACTTCCCAGAAGAAGTGTCACGGTTACACAAGGGTCAGTCAGCTCACAACAAGTTTCGAAGCCTTTGTTACTTCTTACAGGTCACAGATGGGTTTCAGCTCATTAAAGTAGGAGGCCGTTTGGAACTAACAAATCTTTCAGGCACCCAAAAGCACCCCATCCTACTGCCAAGCAAGCAGCCTTTGGTGGAGCAGTACGTACGATACATGCATCACGCTGGACCCAAGGCACTCGTTGCTCTGATTCGCTTACAATTTTGGATAGTCAACGCACGAGACTTGGCACGCCGCATCGTTCGATCAAGCGTACACTGTGTCCGCTATCGCCCAACTCTACAAGGACAGCTAATGGGGCGGTTGCCGAAGGAACGTCTGACACCAGCAAGGCCTTTCTCCCGATGCGGCATTGACTTCTGTGGTCTAGTCAACGTCTATTTGCGCATCCATGGCAAGCCACCGACAAAAGCCTACATCGCCATATTTATTTGCTTGTTACTAAGGAAATACACGCCGAAGTCGTATCCGATTTCACTACGGATAGTTTCATTGCAGCCCTTAAACGCTTAGTTTCCCGGCGCGGGCTTCCATTGGATATCTTCTGTGACAACGCCACGAATTTCACAGGAGCGAACAACAAGTTAGAGGCGCTGAAGCTGTTTCTGTTCAAGGATGAAACAGTTAATCAGCAATTTCTGCTCATCTGAATTTATCAATATCCATTTCATCCCACCGAGGGCCCCGCATTTCGGGGGCATATGGAAAGCTGCAGTTAAGAGCGTCAAGGGACTTCGCAAACGCACACTCCGAGAC